>JADIOT010002498.1:0-13298 GCA_018343995.1 Waltiozyma sp. UFMG-CM-Y6624
ATATAGCCCCTTATTATTGCCTAACCATAGATCATTGATCACGTTCATCAAACAAATCAAAGGCTTCAACCATACGTATTGAAGGATCCCTCTCTTAATTGCCAAGAAAGTAAACGGGTCAGAAATGTCAACTGATGGCAAGAGCTTCCCAAGCATAAGTTGTTTAATTGGTTCTTTTCCTGAGTTTTTGATGATGATATCTCTTTCGTCGCCAAGGTATACAGTTAATAGAGAGAAGAAAGTATAGATAACGAAAGCTTCATAGACTTCAACAACCAAGTTCAGAATGTTACCCATCAAGGATGGGAAAGGAGGTGTTGATATTATAAAAAAGCATGACAATGCGTAGAGAGGAATCATCAACTGAATACGAATTATCAAACGTTGACGTGAAGGTTGACGATAATTGAAAAGGTGTGCTGAGATGGAATAGAAGGAAATGCAAATAGTCAAGAAGATGGTTAGATACGAAATGTTGTTTATCACTGGCGATATTATGCTGAATGGTCCTAAAGTTCTTTATAAATATATTATTGTTGTTAGTTTTCTTATAATCTGATCAGAAGGATTTTAAAGAATAATAGGTACTCACATTCTTGTCCACGACATATCTAGAATAATTCGTCAAATCCACGCCCTTGTCACGCAGTAGAAATTGAAGAGAAAGGTATTCTATGAAGCTAGAAAAGGAAACTGAACGCTGTTTTTTGTTTTCCAATTGGTGTAATGGAATGGATGTAATAATTATATTAAAGAATCTTTGAGCCTACCTGATAGATGCCTCCTTTGTGTGATTGTTCCCCTGTCATATTTTTACGGTATTATTATTCTATTTCCAGCACGATCTACCTATATTATAATTATGTCAAAATAGATTAATTAAAAATGGATTAGTCATGTCATTAAACTCTCTATTATTAGGCCCTATGAAACCATGTACTCTTATGAAAATGGATAGAATAAATAAATAAAGAATTAATAATATAATTATCACTACGTGACTACTATAAATTATACAACACACAGACACACACCATGCAGGGAATAATAGCTATAATACTAGTTCTGTTTCTTCAATCTATTGTTGGCGAAACAGCAGGGGTGGCACTCCATAGCTACCTTATATCACTCATCCACCATGAATTACCTAAAAATATCCAAGAAGCACAGTATATTCCATTCCTTATTACAGGTGCTTTTGCACCTGATGCCTTTTACAGTTGTGGTAACGCAGAACTAAGTGAGGAAATACATTGGCCTGACTTTCTTCGAGTTGCCGTGCATTACTATCACGATATCTCAGGCAGTTCAACCAGCACAAATAATAATGAGAAAAACCTGGAACTTAAGGCATTTCTCTATGGGATCTTCACGCACCAGGTTTCGGATTCTACATGGCACTCATTGGGACTCAAAGAGGGTCTTCTCAGCGTCATAACTCAGTTAGACTTCGATGGTGATAACGATGCGGCTCATAGATACATAGATGTTGCAGGAGACTTTATTCTTCTTGGTGACTTGATTGGTAATTCCAAGAACAAGTTCAATAATGATATTCTCGGATTCTTCTCCGACAACTGGCAGTACCCAGACTTGAACATGTTGATAGAAATCTTCAATCGTATGGGATATCAAGACATCAGTTATTATAATGTGTTCTATTGCCTTGAAAGGGGTAGACTCGCGTTACGTTCAGAGATAGCAGTTCTCGAGCAGTTCGAAGTTCTTTATTCTTCGAAATCTCCGTGGTTTTTTGATAATTGGAGAACATACTACGAAGGTGGTGTTGAGGACTGGCAGTTCAGCACTATAACATGTCTTAATAGATTGACAAAATGGTTTGAGGAAGGTGTCACAGATCAGAAGCTCTGTGGGGCCATTTTTAAGAGTAAAGACCTGGATCCATCGGTGGATGCACTCTCACTTTCGAATCTTAACAGATCTTGGACGTTTGAGTATCACGACGACTCCTTATTTATCTCACCTTTGATTCCACAATCTCAATTTGGCGGAAACTTACTGATTGGTGATTTTGGTTTGGGAGGGTCCAAGGTGCTTGCTGTATCTGCTACCCAGGAAGACAATTACAAGGGCTCTGTTTACCTTCTTCCCCTAGCTGATATATTACCAGTGGGGTTCTACGGTGATAATTCTTATCAGATGAGATATAAAAGCTTACAAAATACAGATTTAGAGTCTTTCAGGCATTCTTCAAGGTTTGGTGATAAATTGGAAGCTTATAGCCCATTCGAAGGAATATTTTTACTTTTGATTTGCTCTTCATCTCCACAACAGTTCATCGAAGTATTTCATGAATCTCTGTTGGTATTGACTATAAAGTGGGAAGATGATATCCCAGAGTTTGGCCAATCAGGAAATATACTTCAATCCATATCATTATCTTCAATTAAGAATAATATTACCGGATACACTGATCTGATAATTGGGCTTCCAATGTTTACATATTTAGAAAAGGGCAATTCCCCATCTGATGGAATCTACAGACAAAGGGGAAAGGTTGTGGTATTATCTGGTGAGAGATTCTCTTATTATGTCTTGAATGATTTGATCACCGAGACAAGTTTGCAAAGCCTCTTGTCTGTCAGATCAATCAAGATCCCCAAAGAACTTGAAACTGGTAAATCAGGGTCAAATGAATTAGGATATGAACATTTCGGATCAACAATAAGTGTCTTAGAACAAGAGAATTTGGTTTTAATTGGCGCGGAATCACTTGGATTGATATCTGTCTTTGAACCTGAAATAACTGACATTGATGAAAGACTTGACTTTGTCTTCAAGGGAATCATTATGTACGATTCGACATTTATTGAAAAGTCGCAGATTGTCACACCAATCAAGAGATCTTCTTCAAAACAGTCATCACTTTTTGGATCCAAGTATATCCTAAGTTACCAATATTCACAGGAAACTTATATCATTGTTAATTCACATGCAACTTCAGGAACCGTAGCCAAGTTATCTGGTTCAGTCACTATATTGAAGGTCATACGCCATGAGGAAGATACTGGTGGTGATTGCGTAAGTTTTGAACTATTCAAGACCTTAATATTGCATGATATACCAGATAGTAGTCTTGCTAATCTCGGAAAAAGTGTTTCCATAAAGATCTCCAGTATAATAGTAGGATCAAGTAGATGTGTCTATCGAATTCTCTTGGACGAACTACATTCTACTCAAACAACTGACACCAAATTTTTATTAGATGAAAGTTATTCAATAAGGTGTACTTTAGAAGGGAAATCAGGATATTCCAGTGCTATTGAGGCTTATCAAACAAGCTATGAACAGTCGTATGTGATCATTGGAGATGATCTTTTTGGAAAGGAACAATTGATGAAAGACAGTTCAATGAATATTGGCCGAATCAATATTATTACTGTTTAGTTTAAGCTATCTCAAAGTAATTGAGCTTTTAAAGTAGCTATTAAGAAGTTTCGTACCTGTAAAATAATTGAACGCATTGGTGAAACATAGAATAATTCTTAGGATTTGCTACCCTGAGAAGAAATCATGTGATTTTAAGTTGACCAAATCCAGGACTTCTCTCGTACAAAACCGTAAAACAATAGATATGTAACCGATATCAGATACCTTCAACTAATGTTAATGATTTCAAACCGAAAAAAACCCCAGAATTAAGCCCTTGTATAAGTCTAGTGCCTTATTGGAAATAAGCTCGTCCCCCCCTTTTCTTTTATTAAACAAGAGATCAAAAAAATGCTTTCAAGTATCCGTCGTATCTTCTCTTCTTTCCGCACAGAAGAAGAGGAGAAGAAGTATTCGAGAAAAGCTGTACGTTTATTAACAAAATATTTCTAATTACTCATGCTTAAGACACATAAACACTAACAGTGACTTTCTCTAAGTTCTTCAATTTATTAGGCTTCTTGTTTAGTTGTGTTTTGTTCTCTTTTGTCTCACAGAAGTTGGCAAAGAACCCAAGAGAGTTGGCACGTACTGCAAGAATCTTGGCCTTGAATAATGCTTTGACGCAATGATATATATCTATTAAAGAAGGGAGTACTGATCAATACCCCACTTGGAGGATACAAATTATATTCTCATACATCAAACATTATCTACAATTTACAAAAAAGAATTTTTTTTAATCAATATAGAATTAACTAAACTAACGGAAACAAACTAATATACAGTACAATTATTTACAGTAATAGATCAATATTATCATAAAGAAGCGGGTATTCAGAATGGGATTAGATAGTTCAATCCATTAAAAAGTGTTTGGCCATTTCATAAGACGTCCAAGAAATAGCAGTAGCTGGAACATTAGCGATGACTCTTGGCTTCATACCCCTGAGGAATCCTTTGTACCCGTACATTTGATAGATAGTTCTGGAAGCTTTCCAGAATGTGTCAGAATTTCTGATTATTTCATTAGAAGATTCTCCTCTAACTTGAAGTAGAGTTTTCACACAATCAAGTGGGTTTGTGACACCAGCACCAATAGCACCAGCTAAACCACCACACAAACAGTGGATTATAGGATCATAGTTGTTGTTCGGATTAAGAAGCTTTGTTGATGTTTCATAAATGGCGAAATTCAAGGCAGCGAATGGGATATTCATCGAGATTGTAGTTGGATATGAGGCATAAAAGGTAGTGAACCCCTCGTTAATGTACATTTTCCTAGCAGTTTGCCACATGGTCTTCGACTCACCACCAAGTTGTAACCTTTGCTTTATAGTGTCGAATGGATTCATCAAGGCATCTGCAGCAATGGTAGCAGAGGCACCACTTAAGCCCGACTTCAAGGGGCTAATCTCATTGTCTTCCATTATTTCTCTCTTGACAAACTCGTAAGTGGCAAAGTAGACAGCATGTGCAGGACCAGCCCCTAGAACCATAGAGTTGATACCCTTGAACAAGGCCATTGAACCCTCTTGAGAAGAGATCTTGGTTATGGTGCTGATGATTCCCGAATACATGGCCTTCCCTGTGTTGAACGATTGCATACGCGTCTTTATGGCATCGATTGGATACATAACGGAGTGTTCCATGATACCAGCAAATGCACCAGCTAGCAACTGTGATTGCATGGTTGCACTAGCTGGAA
The DNA here is from genome assembly GCA_018343995.1 of Waltiozyma sp. UFMG-CM-Y6624. Lineage (NCBI taxonomy): Eukaryota > Fungi > Ascomycota > Saccharomycetes > Phaffomycetales > Wickerhamomycetaceae > Waltiozyma > Waltiozyma sp. UFMG-CM-Y6624. Next base: position 5,099 of record JADIOT010002498.1, read on the forward strand.
GAGCTTCATAATCTATTTCTTCAGACATTTATATGCGTGTTTGGTAGGTCCCGGGGGTCTTTTTTAGGGTGTCTTTACACGATAAATGAATGTGTTTAAAATATACGTTGAATATAGTGGTGGTGGTGGTGGTGAAAAAAATAAATTCGAATATATGAATGCACCTTTTGGATCTACTAAGCAAATAGCAGGTCTTGTCACTATGAAAAAACTGACCTTAAGAAAAAAAATAAAAATAAGTTTCCTACTCAATATTATGAGTTATATCGTTGAAAAAAAAATATTCGTGATTTATTTTATTTATTTAATTATTCATTGAATGTAGCCCAGTAGAACCTTCAAATACAGATATTTTCAGCCAGTGACCGCTCCGACCCTCGGCACCTCACCCATCGCCCTGACAAAATCAAAATCTATAAATCCCACCTTGCAGAAATTTTCGAGCTTTCATATGCCTAGCCGTTCCAGTATAATCACACCCAATTAATTAAGTCTTGGTTGGTAAAAGAATTCAAAAACTGTTATATTATTATATTCATACTTAGTACAGATAATTAAGACTTTGGAGATTTGGATTTCTTTAAAAGACCAGTACCACTTTTATTTATTATGAGGTTTTTTGCGATTTCTTCCTTCTAGAGTTGTCCAGACTCCTGAGCCTCTCTCTCCCCTATCTGTTTGATCATCAATTACGGATTTTAAAAGTCTGAGAAATATTTCGGATTTGATAATAGTAGTTGACGTCATGAATATTTTTACTTAACACGTGACCATTTAATAGGTTGGAGTTTATTGTTTAAATTTTTGCTGTATTTTTACCTGAATTGTAAAATTTGTAATACAAAATGTCGTATGAGTTCTTTAAAAGAATTGAAATAGTTTAACGAACTTATCAAAAGAATTGCTCATTCTCTTAAGATTTAGACATCTGCACCTGAATTATGCCATTGTCATTTCACTTCTTCATTTTACTACTGATATTGACAACGCCTTTTATACTGTATCTTTCAAGAGATAAATGGTGTAAGTAGTAATATTAAGTTACCAAGAGATGATGTTACAAGGAAGTCAGTACTAACTGAAAAAAGTTGAAAAAGTAGCCAAACTAAAGGATTTATTGGATCGTGGTAAGATCCGATTGGATGGGTATCATTTCCTACCGAACTCTCACTTTCAAAATGACATTGAAAGTGGTTTAACATCAAGTAACTTTGACCTTCAATTGAACAACAATAATGATGATAGAAAAGGTTTAGACAAACAAGCAAAATTTAAAATATTGGAAATAATGAACAATGAAGGAATTAGTTTTGATGCTGCAAGATTGCAATTCTTCAAGGTTAGATTATCTGAAAACAATATTGCCCCAGATGGTACACCATTAGACCCCAGAGCCTTTACCTTTGGCTCCAATAAGTCACCACAAACCCTTTAGAGATCCCAGCTCCAATTATCAACGAATTGCAAACAATTTATATTGAAAAAAACGATTGAGTGGATTACCATGGTTATTTTCCACTGCGATATACTGTTTCTTAGTAGTGGGAAGGGGGGAAGTGGTTGATTATATATTACACAATTGTGATAATTTTGATAAGTATATACATGTTGAACTCTAAATGGACAGCACTATATTATATAATTCCATAATCTCTGAACTTAGAGACGAGTTCCCAAGATTTTTGTGGCAATTCTAACAAACCTAGAGACTTGTCTATCTTCAGCTTCGAAATCTTTCAATGAAACTTCAGTGGTATTTTCCAAAAGATGATTAACCTCATCTTGTAATTTCTGCTTTAAATTAGGATTGCTGGTGACCACAATTGCGTTGGATTCCAAGTCAAAATTGTATGCTCTCCTTGTGTAGTTGGAAGACCCAATAATAGTAACAGAAGGAGAATCTTCTGAGGGAGCATTCACCCATAAACCTTTGGCATGATAAGACCAACCTCCTTCCGTATTGACGATCCCTTTCTTCCATTCGTTCAAAATAATATCCTTTTGCTTGCCTGAAGAGTGGACATCGCCAAGGAATTTTCTAGACAAGTGAAGATAAGCATCTGGTAAACAACCAGAGATACCACTTGATCGATAGAACCCATTAGCAAATGGTGAAGCGGTAATGACCTTCCCTGTAGAAGGGGATTTTAAAAGCTTTTGTTTGATTTCAGGAAGCATGTTAAAATAACCAGCTGTGAAGACCCACTTCATTGATGGATCTGTAATATAGTCCAAAAGTTTAAAAACACCCTTCTTTTCCGTAGAATGGTCATCCTTCATTAGTGGAGTGAACTGTGATACTGGATAAACGTATGTGCTGCCATCTTTAATCTCCAGAGACTGGTTGGGGGAGATTTTGAAGAGATCAGTGAGAAGGTCATTAGATTTATCAAGATATGCGTAGTAATCAGTTTGTGGTTCTGGTGCAGGGTTCGAAACAGGCCAGTACATTGTAAACTTAGAGTCTTCTTCAGAGTGGTCGATTTTGTAACTTAGCGATGAGATCACGTTTTGGATGTTGAAGTAGTAATCAGATATACTCTTTGATGAAAATAGAAAGTATCTATCTTGACGGTCTGTGAAATAGTCCGAAGAGAGATTAGCCCCAGATAATATGAGCTCGTCATCGAACCCATAGATCTTCATATGTTGCAAACCAAAGCCTTCGTTGAATCTCTTTGGAACAATGGCTTTGTTTATACCGTTGAGATGCGGAGTATGATACATTCTAACATCAACCTGATTGGCATGTAACTTTGTCAACTGTGCCAAAAGTGATGCCGAAGACTTCAAAGGAGCTTCTCTTGTTCCTCTCAAAGCATCAGTAAGGATATATACCTTAAGTTCTGGTTCTCTCTTAAGGGCATCGGAAATACATGATACAAGATCATCTTGATTTTTGCCAATGTATAAAGATGATATGAATACTCTCTTTTTTGCCATGCTAATTTTATCTTTTAGTGTTTGATAGAAGTCCTTAGGGTCCGCCAAGATGTTGATTTGTTCTTCTGATATTTCAAATCTTGGAGAAATCTGATCAAGATCCTTGATAAGGCTTTTGAGCTTGGGATGGAAAATAGAGGAAGCCGTGGCAGTTGTTGTTCTTGCGGTAGAGGTAGACATTGTTCTTATGGAAGAGCGAATGGCTGAGTTTGTTAACATTATATTCTTGAAACAAAGACTCAGAATAATAAAAATGGAGTATCATTAATCAATAAAGTTAAGAAGAATGTTTTCATGTAACTTTTTTTTTCCAGATCTTTGGGTCAAGTTTGGTTTTCACCTGAAGGACCTGCCTGTTTGGGATGTTTTCAGAGTATTATCGTTGAGGAAGAAGATTTTAAGAAAAGTTGAGCGCGCGCTCAAGCAGTCCGATTTTTGAATGTCCTTCAACTCTCATTAGATCTGCCACAAGCTCATAATTAACTACTGGCCTTTATCTGCTGCTAATAAAAGTATTCAATAACGACGAAAAATCACTGGGTCATCTTTCACCAAAACGTTTTACCTGTCAATTTTTTTGTTTCAATCCCCTTTCTCAAGTTCGATTAGCCGAATAAAAAAAATAAAAAAAAAAGATAAAGAACAAAAAACAAAAATGGACGAAATCCCTATTAATGAAAGTCATTTTATGCAAAAGATCAATGTCATTAAGTCTACCTACCAAAAGTACTTAGATCAATGTACTCCACATGTCACACAGAGATGGATAGTATTTGGTTTTGTATTGTTCACATTTGTTGTTAGAATCCTTGTTACTCAGTCCTGGTACATTATTTGTTATGGTCTAGGTATTTACTTATTAAACTTATTTCTCGCTTTCCTTCAGCCAAAATTTGACCCATCTCTTGAACAGGAACAAGACAAGGACTCTCTTGAGTCAGGTGAAGCTGAAACATCAGAAGAATTCAGACCATTCATTAGAAGATTACCTGAATTCAAGTTCTGGTACCGTTCCACAGTCGCGACAGTGTTATCTTTATTGTTGACTTTAACAGAAATGACAGATGTTCCTGTTTTCTGGCCAATATTGTTGATGTACTTCATTCTTTTATTTATTTTGACCATGAGAAGACAAATTCAACACATGATGAAGTACCGTTACATTCCTTTGGATATTGGCAAGAAGAAGTACGGTTCCAAATAGGAGTGAGATTTGAAGATTGAGTAGTACTTTATTTGCTATTAATTATTACTGGATATACGATAAATGCTACCCACTCTCATATATATATATATATATATAACGCAGGTAAATACATATATTTAGCATTCCCTGTAATTTTCTCAACTGCATGAGGATTTAAATATATCTAGATTTAGAAAATATCAATCTTGGATAGTTCCTGGGTGCTTCTCTTTGTCCAATAGTCACCCTTGTATTTCCAGTAATATTCTTTAGAAAGTGGATGTAAAACTTTTTCAAAGAAACGAGGCTCATACTCTAATCCTAGGGCCTCCCTTGACTTTCTAGCAGCTCTCTGCTTCTCTTCCACAGTTCTCTTTAGTTCATCGGCCTTCTCATATTCTCCGTTTTCCATAGCCCTCTGATCTGGTCTTAGTCTGGAGTCAGAGTCAGCCAAATATGCCTTTAAAGAGTTAGGCAAGTCGTTTAAAGAAAGAGCGTAGTTCGTAAGATGGAAAGGGACATTTGGACGAGCATAACTTTGCCAAATTATAAACTTTGAGCCATCCTCCAGAACAGATGTGTTATTATTCGTTGCACTAGCTGGTATTGGACCGATGGTATCGTTATTCCCAAAGATTTTCTTACCATAGATTTTAGAGTTCCAGTGGCCACCAATAGCCCATCTCTTGACACCGTTCTTATCTTGGATGTAACCGGTCATTTCATAGGCAGATGATGCTCTCCAACCTCTGGCTTTAAAGTTAAGATGAGCTTCATCACCTGTTTGGTTGTTAGTGATCACAAGTTCACCATAATTATCAATAGTAGGGTTACCAAGCATGATACCGACAACCGAGGTTGAAATTTTTTTCCAAGTATAGATTTCTTCAACGGTCGTATGATCTGGTCTTAAATGGACATAGCACAGTCCCAAAGGCTGAACGTCAAAGGAACGACCAGTAAATGCTGACTTAACAAAAGTTTCACCGTAGTAATCCCACTTCACTGACTCAGTCAACATGGCAGATATTGGAGGGTGGTGGCTGACTTGCTCTGAAAGGTATCTGAAGCCCAAGTCAGGTCTACTGTATTCAAAAGTTTCGCCCAATAAAGGATTGAATGGCTTAGCAACTCTGTCAACAGTGGAGGCGTAAGGAGAAGAAGCAAATGTAGCAATATACAACAACCTGAGAGTAGAATCCTCAAAAGTTGCAGCTTTGTCCAAGAGAACACTGTACTCCAAGTCTTCAGCCAACCTCTGCAACATAGATGTAGGCTCATTGAATGCAACAGGAAGAGCAATCTTAGTGATGTCCTTACCTATCATTGACTTAAGAATACCCCACAACCCAACCTTAGGTCTTTCGTCGTCCTTAACAGGGAGCTCGGTTCTAAGACGATCTTCATAACCAAGGAAAGAGCCTTCTTCAGACATCATATAATTCTTTTGCTTTTGTAATGAGTTCTTGAAGTCTTCAGCAGGAACAACACTTGATATTGTTTCTTCACCAAGTATGGCCACTTCATTTTTATCTATCTGAGTTTCAGTTTTTTGTTCATTGGAGTAAAGCTCATCACCTTGGTCACTCTCTTCATCCGAAAACTCATCTGCATCAAAGAATTCATCTTCAGAATCCACATCCTCATGGAAAATCTTAGATAATTCCTCATGTTGAGTGAAATTAGAAGAGACCGTTACTGCAGAGTCTCCCTGGGTTGCTGCTTGTTCTTCAGTATCTCCAATCAATCTAGATTCAACCCCAGACGCCGATTCTGAGATGAATTTCTTTGACAGAACCTTTCTGATTTTCTTCCTCTCTATTTCAAAAGTCTCCAATTCCGTATTCTTAAGAACCAACTCATTCTCCAATTGTTTTACGGAATTAATCCACAGATCATTGATGCCTCTTTGCTTTCTTATATTTTTGATAAGTTTATCGTTCCTCTTGCTAACCAAATCTGTATATTCAGTGAAGTCCTTTGAAAGGGCATTAACAGATTTTATAGACATATCAATGATATCGTTAGATAACTCAGTCTGAGTGTTGGACTTGAGATTCAATAATATCTCTTTCAAGGTAAGCAGCTGCACAGGAAAACTGGACTTTAGAACAGAAATTTCTTTAAAGTATGGTCCAGAAGAACTAGTCGTATTTTCGAAAAAGTCTTGTTCTTCATCTTCTTCATCCTCATCCTCATCTGATTCATTGTAATATTCAAATGGCTGTGAGAAGGTTTGACCACTGTTTAATTCTAAGGAGTTGTCTCCCACAAGGACGCTGTTCAAAGTACTTTCCACACTGGTAGTTATTTCATCTTTATTTGAACCAGTTGTTCCACTGTCTTTATGAATCAGTTTCTTGGACTCCACAATTGATCTTCTGGCTTCTCTGTCTTTGTCCTTAGCATATCTAATTGCCCCTTGTAAACACCAAACCCATCTATTTGTTTCAACCGGATGATTACCCATTAAATGGAAGCTGGCTCCACCTTTACCTAAAATCTCAAACTTGAGCTTTTCAGATGAATCTAAGTGCAGGATAGCATATTTCATGTTAAGAGAACCTCTACATGCATTATTAGTATCGTCCTGTGATTTGTAATAAGTCAGGATACCATCAGCCCCCAAAACAAACCAACGAAGCTTGTAACCGGTGGCAAAATTAGTCCATTTTTTAAGATACCCTTGATTGGTCGGGGCCTGAATACCAGTAGTTTTCCCATTATTTTGATCAATGACACTTTGCTGCTTAGAAGATTCTAAAAGAATGTTTCTTAAAGCATCATTCTGCTTCGGAACTAGGTCAATAGGTAGCTTTCCCTTCCTATCTCTCTTGAAAGGATCACCACCATGTTTCAATATCCATTTGACCATTTCAATATCCTTAGCCCTAATAAATTCGTGAAGAACGGTATCACCTGTCTCAGGATCGGAGCCATTGATATCTAGCAATTCGTAGTTTCTTTGAAAAGATAATATTTGATCAAGTTTGGTGAAATTATGGGATGTGAATGCCTTTCTGAACTCGTTAGCTATCTTTTCAACATACTTAGATCTCTCGAATTGAAGAAGCTCAATCATTCGGATATCAGTAGATAGATCCAATGGTTGTTTCATATCATTGTTCAACAAAGTGTCGTTGATCCTCCCATCTCTTAGTAATAACTGAGCAACATCAAGTCGATTGTTGATAACTGCCAAGTGGAGAGGAGTGTTACCATTGACATCTTGATAGTTGATATCCAAATTCAATTTGCTATCTTCAGCAATCAATTTTGCTATCAACTTGAACGGCGAAACCTGGACAGCTAAATGGACAATAAGGTTCTTGACCTCTAGCAACTCATACTTGTTATAGAAATCAGAGATGGATTCCACATAAATAATTAGGTTGTCATAGTCATTGTTCTTGAGATATTCTAGAATCTTAAGTTTGAAAAGATGTGGATTGATAACTTTGCTTTGTTTACTATAAAGTGTCAGTATTTTTTTTTGTGGTTCCAAAAGGACCTTGAAAAAAGATGAAAGAGCCATACCTTTTATCTAAAGAGTTTATTTCTTTAGGCGATCCAATTGTGGACATCGTTAATGAAGTTTATAAAACTTTTATGACCTTTTTGGACTACCGTGTACGATTTATAGCTGATAAAACCTGATTTAAGTTGTAAAGATACAATTTAATTGCTTCGTTTGTTTGAAAAAACGAAGAAACAAGTTTGAAGTGAATGGTTACGAAGAAAATGTCGTTTACTTTATTGATCATCAGATCGCTTTGGAAGGCAAATCGTTGCACATATCACGTGACAAAAGTTTTGAAAAATTGCCCAGTTCATGTCTTGCTCATCTTCAATTAATGATAACTGATTGAAAGGTTCAGAGAGAAAAATCAAGTATATGGTTCAAATAAAAGCTTTTGAGAAAACTTTACCTTTTTTGGGATATTCATAGTTATGTATTTCATTAGAGATACGAAAAAAGGGGTACATTTTATTCTTGAAACTCATGACTGCTAAAAAAAAAAAAAAAAAAAAAAAAAAAAAAAAAAAAAAAAAAAAAAATATAATAAAATT
>JADIOT010002503.1:11113-43736 GCA_018343995.1 Waltiozyma sp. UFMG-CM-Y6624
ACCAATTTATTGTCTTTGAATTCTTCATATATATATAAAAAAAAAAAAAAACTTTTCAAAGTATGGTTTTCATATCAATGGATCCAATTAACTTACAAACTCTATTTATACAACTTCAAAAAATATGTCAAGATCAGATTCAGATTCAGATTTTGATCTCTCAGCTTTAGGAGGCAATATGTACTCTCCACCTAAGAAGAAGAGACAACTGAAAGGCACATCAACACCCAAACTGAAACATCGTTCAACATCAACATCACACACTTTCCTAGATAGTTCGCCAGAGACATCTCCTGTGAAGAAGGAACCTCTGTTTTTTCGTTCAGCTATCCAGGAACTCAACATTGATTTTAAGAAGTTTGATTCTTTGGATAAATCCAAAAAACTACGTGAACAGTTGAACCAAGAAAAGATTGAAGCTGATGAAGAAAATCAGAAGAGAAAAGAAGAGGAAGATAAAGCATTAGAGCACTTAAGTCTGTTTGCTAGACAGAATTCGATATATACTAGTTGGGTTTTGAAACAACATCACTTACTTGGTAGTAATGCTTCTAAAGATTTCTTCTTCATTCATATGACCGAGACACCACAATATGAACAAAACGAAGACTTGAATCTATATAGCCTTATCCCAAAGTATGTCAGTTCTGTTTCAGAGCCACAAGGCTTGGATATGGATCAGTTCTTAAAAACTGAAGTTCTAGATTATGTCAAAGATTTCCAGTTCTTAAGAGGTATGGTTCCATCTATATCTGAAGTTGAAAACATGTTGAGATCAATAGGACTACAGGCTGGAAATATATCATTGAATCATAAGGTTTCAAAGACACAGTTGACAACCAATCCAAAGTATCAATTACCGTCATGGAGACTTAATATTCTTCAATTGAAACTCAACAAGATCTTTGAATATTTATTGGTTAATTGCAGATCTCAAATCACAAAGAACCACGATCACTTGCTTATCAGAACATTTGGATTGCTTATAATGGATCCTAATTATTTAAGAAGTGAATTGTTTGATGGCTTTTTAAAACTGTTCCATTACCTACTAGACGCATCGACATCACTGATGATCTCTACAATCTGGCTTGAATTAACGAATGAGCTAGAGCTCCATCAAAGAATCTTAGACACACTCACCCATTGTATTAACATCGATAGAGAATACTCTGAGAAATATCTTGAGATTCAATTATTCATGAGTTATAATGTGATCGTAGACATTTTAAACACCAGGATTGATAATCAAATGGAAAGTTTAAAAGACAAATTCAAGAGAGAAAGAGAACAGGAACAAAAAGTGATCGATTCTGTTTTGGGAAGAGACAAAAATGAGGATGAGCACGAAAATCAGGGACATATGAAGTTCGATTTATTTTTATCTAAGAAAAATGATGAAAAAGATGAGGAATTTGAATCAGAACACAAAGATGAAAAACAGCTTATGACCTCCACTTTATTAGAATCCAATGCAAACAATCCAGCATCTGCACGTACAACCGAACTCTTATCAATCGAATTATATCTCAGAAACATAGTAACATATCTCTCAGAATATAAAATTCCCAAATCAGCTACGGAAGAACACTACTACAAACTCTGGCATCTTTTCTATCATATTCGATATTTCATTAACACAGAGCTTGATAAGCAACTCAAGATGGATCTTTTCCGAGTTTTAGACGTTATTAATCAAGACATGAGGGATATGATGGGTTCATTGAATGGGACAAGATTAAGAGCTATTGTCAGAGAATCTTATTCTATTCTTGAAGATATTTGTAACTAAAGCACAACTCATTTTTATTTTGGCCAAGTGGCTATGCTATTAAGAGGTATTATTGATAACCCACCAATAATATTCAATTTTATAAATCATATCAATCATGTGATCTCACACTAGGGCTGTTCAAATTGTGGATGTCAAAAATTTTAATCAATACCTTAAGAAAATCCGGATCCTGGAAAAATTAAAAAATGAAAAAAAAAACAAAAAATATCCGACCCGACAACGTCACGGTCGGGGACACCATTTTAGTGGTAATTGCATATCTTGTGTCCCCTTGGCGCGTTCAATTGCACATCGTAAAAGATTTCTAGCATTTTGTAGCAACCAGAATAACAGAATCACCAAATTTTTTTATTTTTTTTATTTTTTTTAAAAAAAAGAAAGCTTGAATGTCAATCAAAAAAAGTCCATAGCTCATTATATCAATTCAGATAAAAATATATTGATAGATTTTTTTTAAATAGCGACCTAAGTCTCACAATAAATCACTGGATTAACTGTATATATAACGATATTATACAGTTCTCACCAGTTGATGTAGCATTATTACTAATAGATGCATTGTAATATGTTCGAATCTAGATCGATATTGAAGTTGGGGAAATATTTTTAAGTTTCAACGAGTAATCAATATTTATGACGCATGTAGCCAACAAAAGAAAAGAAAAGATACCTAAATTGCAGGAGATCAAGTAACTGGAGATCAATTCATATCAATGAGTTCATAGCAAGTGGTTAAAGAGATTCACAAAAACAAAAACAAAAACAAAAAAACAAAAAACATAACTAGAGAAATTATTAAAGGATTTAAATAGTGATAATATTCAACATGTCTATGCTATGAAGTAAGAAGTTTGCTACCAAATGTCAGTACAGTGCCATTACGTATATAAAAAGACCAGTGGATTTTCTATCTGCACGGACAAAACCGAATTAACCCCACGGTTCCGCTGACATACAAAATATATCCGTACTGTTCGCGGAAAAACTGGGGTAATTATCCATAAGCTGATTCTGTCTAATAGGGATTTATAAAGTACTAAAACTTATCAGTTGATTTAACTAGGTACAGGTACAGGGGTGATTTTATAAAATTATCAGAATTGATCTTTGAGCTTATAGTCAGTTCCCATTTCCGACAAGCAGATGGATTCGATAATTCTTGAAGTTTGCAACCTCATAATCTAGCTGTGGAGCGATGAATATTATCCTATACATTATCCGTTGATCGGTTAGATTAATTTTTTATATCAAAAGAAAAAAAAATGAATAAGGAAACAACAGCTAGTTATAAGTTACAACAATAGACAGCATTCTACTAGTGCCGTACCAACCGATAGATCCCAAAACTATTGTCAAAATTTTTTTAGTCTCTTGGAGAACAAAAACCAAAAAAAAGAAAAACAGTATTTTAAATGCCGACGTAGTGCTTGTACGACAAATATACATCTCGAATATTTTAGTTACACTGTATGCTGAAAATTTGTGGGGATTTCAATATGCATATATGGATATATACTATGTGTATAATTATTTATAAGTCAATATTTGCAATTCCGCAACTAAGCTCATCATATATATGATCAAATGAATTGAACGCGTGACTTTAAACCCAACCAAAATTTAAGATTGTACATATATTGATAATAGATTAAAATTTTTTTTGTTGGAAGTTAAAAAATCAGTTTTCAATACACGACCTGTACATTACCTCTCATATCTTAGTTACAATTTATAATACAAAAAAAAAATATTTTGGAGTGGTAGTTTCGAAGGGATCCAAGACTCTTCATAGATCAATCATCGAGATTTGGTGGGTTGAACAAAAAGAAGATATTGCACACCAGACTTCAGGCTCAAGCCTACTAAAAGTCAACTAAAAATTATATTAGCGCGTAATATTTCTACAAATTGCAATTTTTGTTTCCCCAAGATCAAATTTATAGCGAGAAATAATTCGGTTTCTCAACTTTTTGTACTTCCGTACTTTACGAAGTTTCCTATTTAGGTTTTTCCAGCGTATCGGCTTTGCTTTTGCCCTATGATCAAGGAAAAAGGCAATTCCCCAGATTACCACATAGACAGAGAAAATTTCAATTTCTTTATTTTGAAAAGAAATTACTAATTACAGCAAGAACTGCCGTGTGCCCAGTGCCCAGTCCAATGTCTGGGCCAGAACCACCGATGGCGGGCGGTTGACTGCAGACCGCAGATTCCTGCAAAAATATCTCTGGAAAAAAATGACGACATGCATGCTGATTACTCCGACGGGGCTTGGGAATGATATATTTCTCCATGTTTTTCCTTTGGATCCGGCCAATGAAATCAATGAATCTCTTTCTCAACATACCTTGATATGCAAGTTCTCCGCAAAAGTACCATTAAATCTGGATTTGAGTCTGGGGAAAGCAGCCAAAATTAGTCAAAACCAAGGTGGAAAGCAGATTTGTTGTAATTTGTACCTCGATCCTGTTGATCCTGTTGTTTCAGGCCTCTCTATCTGTCCTTCCTTTCTCCAATATATTTCAAATATAAATACTAGAAGGTTTCCACCATTTAAACATCTTTCACTATGGTTTCTATTCACTTAATATCACATTAACACATTTCTCTCTTAAATTCCATCCAATATGCCTGTTTTAGAAAAGCCAGGTGACTCCCAACAGTCTTTTTCCAGTGAAAATGTAATCGAAGTTTTCAATGATAACACCGCTGATAAGATCGCCAACCTTGAAAAGGATTCCAATTTCAACTTTGAAGAAGAATTTGAAGCTTTGGAAGTCGAAGCTGCTAACTTCAAACACAACAGAAACTTCATTCAAAAAGCCCTTAACATGGAAGTTGAAATGAACTTCAAGAACAAGAAGTACATGGCTTATTTGGTTGGTTTCATTGCCTCTATTGCTGGGTTACTATCCGGTGTCGATCAATCTATTATCTCTGGTGCTCAGATCACCATGAAAGACAGTTTATCCTTATCTGACGACCAAATGTCCCTTGTTATTTCCCTTATGCCTTTAGGTGCCGTCTTAGGTTCCATTTTGATGACCCCAATGAACGAATACGTCGGTAGAAGAGCCACTATTATCATCTCTTGTCTTTGGTACACAGTTGGTGCTGGTTTAGCCGCTGGTGCCACTAACCATCACATCATGTACGCTGGTAGATTTTTGATTGGTGTTGGTGTTGGTTTGGAAGGTGCCTCTGTTGGTGTTTACATTTCTGAATGTTCTCCTCCAGATGTCAGAGGTAACTTGGTTTCCTTATACCAATTCAATATTGCTCTTGGTGAGGTCTTAGGTTTTGCCATTGCTGCCATGTTCTACGATGTTCATGGTGGTTGGAGATTCATGGTTGGTTCTTCTTTGGTCTTCTCCACTCTATTGTTGATTGGTTTATTCTTCGTCCCAGAATCCCCAAGATTCTTAGTACACAAGGGTAAGACTGCTGAAGCTTACTTAGTTTGGAAAAGATTGAGAGACATCACCAACAAGGAATCCCAATTGGAATTCTTAGAAATGAGACAAGCCGCTACCGAAGAAAAGGAAAGATCTGCCAACGAATCCACATTTGAATCCTTCACTGAATTATTCCGTTACGCCAGAAACAGACGTGCCTTATTCTACTCAATCGCCATGATCACTTTGGGTCAATTAACTGGTGTCAATGCAGTCTTATCCAACTTATCCACTTTACTTGCTAAGATTGGTTTCTCCACTAAGAACTCTGTCTTTATGTCCTTAGTCGGTGGTGGTTCTTTATTAATTGGTACTATTCCAGCTATTTTATGGATGGACAAGTACGGTAGACGTGTTTGGGGTATGAACATTATTGGTTTCTTCATTGGTTTGGTCTTAGTCGGTGCTGGTTACGCCATGAACTTGGACACTAACTTACAAACAGCTGAAGGTTTATACTTATCTGGTTTGATTATTTACATGGGTTTCTTCGGTTCCTACTCTTGTTTGACTTGGGTTGTTCCTGCTGAATCCTTCGACTTGAAGACCAGATCCATCGGTATGACCATTTCTTCTGCTTTCTTGTACTTGTGGTCCTTTACTGTTACATTCTGTTTCACCAAGATGAAGAACGCCTTCACTTTGACTGGTTTGACTTTAGGTTTCTACGGTGGTATTGCCTTCATTGGTATCATTTACCAATTCTTATTCATGCCAGAAACCAAGGGTAAGACCTTAGAAGAAATTGATGACATTTTCAACAAGCCATCCATGACTATTGCCAGAGAAAACCTTACAAACTTCAAGAACTGGATTTCCAAGAAGAAGAACTAAACTGCCTGCACTGGTACAGACCAATCATGTCATAAACTTCAGATTAAAATTTGCCTTATATGTTTTTATATTCTTTACTTTCCAATAATATAATATTATGTTTCATTAATACCATTTTTGCTATATATATCGATCGTTACATGAGTTTTATCCACTAAAAATTCATTCAGGCATATCATATAAGTCAATTTAAAACTACTCATCCACTCTATTTAATTATTGCAGAATCAGATAAAAAGATTGGTAGATATCAAAATATTGATATGTCTATAATTTATACTATGTTTTTTTCTTTCATCTTTTGAAAAAATAGCCTGGTGTTGATTTTGGTGCTACATGCCTGATGTTACCATTAGAGCCGTGTTCTGTATTAAATTGTGAGTGGCTTTGACTGTTGAGATATGGCTGTGTGTTCTGCGATATGACATTAGCATCCCAATTTCTACCTGGCGATGTTGTTGGTGTTCTGATGGCAGTCTCAGTACTAGTTGTTTCAGCTTCTAAAGAAATGGTCTCATCTCCTCTTGGTACATTGGTCACGTGATCATATTCAGAGGCTTGATTTAAACGGGGAGTTGAAGAGAGTAGTATTTTCCCTCCTCTGACCTCATCCACCCACATCTGATATTTTGAATCAATCAGGGTCAAAATAAATAAAATATCACATGTATAATTTCTGATGGGTCTTGGGTTCAAATAATATAGACCAGATTGTACCAACCCCTTTAACAAACCACGATCAGTGAAGAAGTCTCCGTCCATACAACAGTTGGCGTGTTTCTTGATCAACTGGTATAAACATTTGTAGAAAAGAATTTGGCTTTCTTGCTTTTCGGAGAAATCAATAGCCTGGGAGAGAAGTGGTATCATTCCAATATAATCATGGCAATTCGTGTTTTCAATACAGTGAAGCATCATAAATTTAACCTTATTGGTTGAAATAGTCGAAGTATCACTCTCTAAATTAGTCGTTGTTTGTAGCCCCAAAAACATATTAATCAAATATCTAAAAATAACATGGTGTTGTTGAACGTTTGGACCATTGAACTTCCACCTCTTAAAGTGATTCCGTAATGAATTGGAATTTACCGCCCCTGGAGACTCATAGAACCAATGAGCGTAACAGTATTGAATGATGATATCCACCAACTGTCTAGCTTTGTAGACGTTGGTGTTCTCCAATAAATCAAACATTAATCCAGAGTCAATCAAAGATCCCAAAGTGATGTTGAAAGTGGGAAGGAAAATATTAGGATTCTGTAGTGTGGTAGAATTAGCACCTATTGCAATGAATTTGAAAAGGGCCAATTTCTCGCACATATTCAACTCTGAACTAGAAGTGTGTTTCTCATTAGTGATATGAATAGCAATATCAGAAAGTTCTTTCTCTGCTGCATAGGCACCATCAAAGTGAAGCCTATCTATAGGGAAAGATAAACGAACTGCTTGGCTAATATTATTTATACTTAAACTTCCTGAAACGTCTGACCTAATTAAGGGAATACCATTGTACTCAACGGGCTTCATAGCACTAATTTCTTTGATTGAGTAGATTTGGCGTGGACGTACACCAGATCTATTAATTCTCTTCAAAGATGCTGACCTGAGAGCTGACATTGCATAGGCGTCACAAGATTCTGGTGTGAAGTCTCCAGATATCTTAACTACCTCTATTGGAGCAAACAACTCAAACAGAGATACATCAGGATCATCTTTAGAGTCTAAACTAGCCCTGGAGTACAATTCTGGCAAAGATACACACGATGATCCTTCTAGAATCATCCCAGGGAGATTGGATAACCCTTCAATTGGTTCAATCATAGAAGTGTTGTTCTTAAGCGTACTTCGATGACCAAGAGGTGTCAACAGATTAGCATTTAGTGCATTGTTTAATGGAATCTCAACCACATTTTCAGAGAACCAATTTTCGTCACTTATAATCTGTCTCTTCCTTCTTCTCATGGCAAACGTGTATTCTCTGATACCAAAAAGAACAACTGCCAATAACAGATAAATTGTTAGAATCAGAAAAAACAAGGTCAAAGCATCTAATAAGGAATCGTACCTGGTATGTATCACACGGTCCATATTATGTGCAGTAGAATCTTCAAAGAATCCTAAATGATATGTATCTGACGCCACACCAGGAATACCCCGTTTTAATAGCAGATTCATTGGAATTCTCTTTCTGTAAATTTCAAGCTGAGGTGAGTTCAAAGGGCGGTGAGCTTTGTTAATTATCCAATCAGTAGATGGGTGGATAGCGTTTATGGGATGCTGGAGCTCGAACAATAACAGGATATGAGAATGTGAAATAATATGAAGCGAAATATGCCGCTATCTGCTTGTAACGGAAACTTTTTGATAAGTTAATGAAGTATATGTGATCTTATAATTGTATGATATGCCAGCTAGGCAAAGGGTAGATTTATAAATGATTATAATTAAAAGAAAAAACACAACAGACTTGAGGTAACATGTGTACTTTTACAATTTGGTTTAGGTATATTCATTCTGAGAACAAGGTAAAGTGAGCTTTCAAAAGCAATACTTTGGTTTTCCTTAGGGTATTCCAACAATGAATCAAATGAGGCAGGCATTTCTCCTTTTGTGTCACATAAAAATAAATAAAACTTGCGGACCCCAGATGATTCTTGCAGTTACGGGACGTGCTTAAATCATGTGTCCATGGGCTTAGTATTGCAACCTCGGAATTAAACTACTACATAACAATTGATAGATTCCAGATTATAGATTCTTTAACACTCAGTTATATTAGCTTCATTAAAACTCATTCGATAGTCTTAAATCCTTAAAGCCTTTAGTATACAAATATAATATTTCTCTATCAAAAATACAGCAGTGCAGTCAATGTGGTGCTTATTGTTTTGGACTTGTGAACTTGGATAATTCCTGCCTAATTTTAAAATACAGTTAGTAAACCATTCCATTTTATAATGATGTGAAAGAAAATCGTAAACTTACTTCAATTCATTACTGAAGTTGTCATTCAAGTCATTGTCATCCCAGTCTTCTTCCCAAAGGGCGGCCTCTTTAAGTTCACCATTGCTCATTTCATTAGACCAGTTATCAACCTTGAAGTCTTCGAATTCGTCATCTTCTTCAAGCGATTGAATAACGTGTTTTTTCTTGTTTAAGTCTTCTTGATTTTGGAGTTGTTGTTCAGACATCTTGATTTATGAAAGGATTTGCAAGACAATAAAGGGTACGATTGTTAAGTTAGACTTGATGGAAGCCCTTGGAAACAATTATTATGCATTTGCCACTATGATTTTTGATGGGTTAAACACTCCGTAGATCTGCATAAATCTTCATTTTCTGGACTTATATAAGCAGCACTAATTTAGTGACATAAGCGTCATCCACCTCCACGTGACTCGTAATATATTATCATGTGCTATAAATAATAATTCTGTTAAATTCTCCCAATTAACAACACCCTTAGAGTCACTAAAATTAGCCAAGGAAGCGATTTCTTCAAAAATATACAAGCTAGCTTTACCACACAAGTACATATCATTCCAACAAATTGATACATTTTGTCATTTTAACATCAGGATATTTCCAAGGATTAAAAGATACAAACATGGCTAGCCTTACTTCAAATTCAAAGCATATCACTCACAAACTCCACCCAATCAAGAGGATGACTTTAGATGAAAAGGAATCATATCACAAAAGGATCAAAGAACAATTGAAGAAAAATAGGGAACATTTAGAATCTTTAAAACATGTGGGATCCCATGTCCATTTCAAATATCCCTTAGGTACAGATGCGCCACCCGTTAAAGAAGGTGAGATCGTTTTCCTCTTTGATATAGATAACTGTCTTTATAAAAGATCTACCAAGATTCATGATCTAATGCAGATTTCGATCAACGAATACGTCAGAACATCGTTAGAACTTGAGTCTGAGGAAGCGGAGGAGCTACAGTACAAGTACTATAAACAATATGGCTTGGCTATTCAAGGGCTAGTCAAGTATCATAAGATAGATGCTTTGGAGTACAATGAGAAAGTTGACGACTCTTTACCCCTTCAAGACATCTTGAAACCAGATGCAAAACTAAGAGAGCTCCTTATTTCAATCAAAAACAGTCCAAAGGTGGCAAGATTATGGTTATTTACAAACGCTTACAAAAACCATGGTATCAGAGTTGTTCAGCTTTTAGGTATCGCTGATTTATTCGATGGTCTTACTTACTGTGATTATGAAGCTCCTGAAAACATAATTTGCAAACCAAACCCAGAGTTTTTTGATGTAGCTTTAAGACAATCTGGTGCCGTGAAGTACGAGAATTGTTACTTTGTTGATGATTCATCAGCTAATGTGGTCGCTTCGAAAGAATTGAATATGAAGAAAACTATACACTATGTTGAGCTAGATCAAGATTTAGAGTCTAGTCCGGATGGTGTACTTTTGATAAGGGATATCCTGGATTTGCCACAAGTAGTTCCAGAACTATTTAAGTGATCGATACATATCCAGCTTATAAACATTCTATAGAATTTGTGATTTAATGCTAATTACTTTATTTGTTTTTTTTTTTTCACTTCCTCTTTCTTTGGAAATGTGATAACTAAATAATTGAATGATTTAGATTTATTAATTGTATTTATGCAATTACTATAATATATATGTATTTTACTCCCTAACTGTTAAACATAAACTATAATACTACTATGTGTATTTTATGTCTAATTTCGACTTATCCTATAAATAATATTTGATGCATGTGAGATGGTGTGTCTTGAGAATAGAGGTTTACGCCCAATTTATACTAGGTCAGGCTTCCAAGGTCTTATCTAGAACATTGTCTTATCTAGAAACATTGTCTTATCTGGAAACATTAGCACGTGACACAGTATAGGGCCAGGCTCTATAACACTAACCGTCAATAGACTCTATCAAGGCATCTACAACGTCAAGAATGGCGGTAGAAGCAGGCGAATCAGGGTATAAGTCAAGAAAACTTTCTCCATCATCGCAAGCCTTACCAATTCTAGGATCCAAAGGAACACTCCCTAAGAACGGTATTCCTAATTCTTCACATAGTGCTTTACCACCTCCTGTTGTAGGTTTGAAGATCTGAGACTCATTCTTACAGCCAGGACAAACAAAACCTGACATATTCTCTACCAACCCTAAAATCTTAATGTTAGCCTTGCGACAAAAATCTATTTCCTTTCTGACATCCAACAATGCAACCTCTTGTGGAGTGGTGACAACTAATGCGCCATCAATTCCAGAATCCTTCAAGTAAGTGTTGACAGAAATATGTTCATCTGAAGTGCCTGGTGGTGTGTCGATAACTAGATAGTCCAGCTTCCCCCAATCAACGTCTTTCAAGAACTGCTTGATCAGACCGTTCTTCTTAGCCCCTCTCCAAACAATAGCAGAGTCATTCTCAGGCAGCATGAATCCAATAGACATCATACCCAAATTATCATTGACATAGACAGGTGTCCAACCAGAGTTGGACTGGTGTACAGATTCACCCTTAGTACCTAACATTCTAGGTAGAGAAGGACCGCAAATATCTAAATCCATAGCACCGATTTCCAAATATTCATCTGCGGCTAAGGCCCATGAAAGCATACTTGTAAAAGTGGTTTTTCCTACACCACCCTTTCCTGATAAAACCAAGACCTTATGTTTGATATCTTTCAATCTTTCATTGATAAGGTTGATATCTGGATCAGGCCCCTTGGGTAAGGATTCACAGATCTCTTGATTTGCACAACCGTCACAGGCATCCCCCTTACCAGCATTCTCTGATTCTGGGCCTGGACAATGCTCCGGTTCTGGTTCTTTTAAATTGGGATTATCAACCTTTTGCGTGTTTGGTGGTTGTACTGTTATCATTAAGATATTGATATTTTCCTGTTTAATATAAGAATACTGAGTTTGAACTCAAAAATATGTTTCAAGAAAAGTGTGTAAAATTGATTAAAAGATAAATTTATGATAAGACAGGTGGATGTGTTTTTGCTTACTAATCTTGCCTCAACAGGGCCAAAAAAAAAAAAGAAAAAAAAAACTCGAAGATATATTAACTATAAATAACTTGAAAGTCTCAGGGAACTAATTATTAGTATTAAGAAGACAAAGTAAATCATTTGATCGCAGGAAGTGGGAATTCACAGCAAATAAAAGGGTGTATAGATTCTTTATAATTCATATGCAATTATCTAGCAGTAGTTATCTCGCGAGTTGTACAATTAAAAAAAAAAAAATACAAAAAAAAAGTTTGAGTAATGGCGATAGTTTGAAAGAACACATGGAACAAAAAAAAAGCGGATATGAGTTGAGAAAGCAAAGCGAAAGAAAAAAAAAAAGAAAAAAAAAGATGTATAATTAATGAACAGGGAGAGGAAGGTTAAGGAAAGCTGAATGGCGGATAGGATATTTGATCTAGAATCGAGCAATAGAGCCATTTAAAAGGTTATAAATGCAGATAAGAAAACACGAACGAAGGGGGGCAACTAGGGACAACTAAAGGACGTTTCTAAGAATTCCAGGATGAGATTAAAACAAAGAGAGAGAAAGAGGTTTGAAAAAATGAATCAAGTGCAAGAAGCAGGTTTAGGCTTCAACAGCTGGTATAACTTCTTCCTTGACTTCATCCTCAACAGAAGTAGTAGCTGCCTTAGTTTCTTCTTCGGCAACTGGTTCAATAACCTTAACCAAAACACTGTCAACCTGAGCAGCTTCTTCTCTTTGGTCAACAGGTAAGACCCATTGTTCAGCGTTTTCCTTAACCTTAACATAGATGCTGCCATTTTCAAACTCAGCCATTTCTAAAACGGAACCGTTCAAAGACTCAATAGCCTTAATAACCAATTCAGAGTCACCTCCACTGAGAACGTTCATACGGTAGAAACCAGCAATAACAGACAATGGAACCCAACCAGCAGAGTTCATGTGCTTACGTAAGTAGATGTCCTTAACCAAGTTTGAAACAGAAAGATAGTATTCCACTTGCTTGACTAAAGAAAACATTGGTTCATTGGTTCTATTGCTATGATAGTGGTTTGGACGGAAGTTACGGTAGTTCTGCTGTGGTTGGTGGTTTGGGTTGAACTGTCTGTTGAAGTTGTTTTGGTATTTGTTGAAGCGCTTTTGGGCGAATGGAACAGAGTGGTAGTGTTTGTTTGGGAAAAACGGTTGGCCTGGTTGGTAAGGCTGTTGCTGTTGGTGGTGATGCTGGTTGGAGTGATGGCGATGTTGCTTGTGGTGGTTAATGTTATGCTGTTTTTCTGGTGTTTGCTGTTCGGTTTTTTGCAAATCACCCTCTTCTTGTGGCTGTTGTTCTTGTTCTAGCTCAAGTGACTGTTTTTGTTCTTGTTCTTTAGTTTGCAGAGGTTCCTCTTGTTCTTCTCCTTCTTTGATTGGCTTAGCAGAAGAGGTTTTCTTACCCTTCTTTTTGCCCTCAGTAGATTGTGAAGGAGTGGAGACTGCAGCAGAGGCAGCAGACTTCCTGTTATTATTGGCTTGAGCCTTACCGCTGGCAGCATTTCTCTTGTTATTGGTAGGCTTCTTAGAGCCTGGTTGGGAAATGACCACAGAAGCCTTGAAAGGAACCCACTTTTCATTACCAACCTTGACAGCTGGAGTCTTTTTCTTTTTGTCTTGCTGTTTCAAGGTGACACCCTTTGATTCCACAGCGGATGGCCAGTGTCTGGTGTCAATGTTGGAGTTTGATCTGGAGGATTCAGCAGAGGATGGCGCAGTAGAACCCCATGCAGAGATACTTGGAACTGGAGCTGGGGCCAAGACAGTTGGTTCTGGCTTGGTTGACTTTTCAGTCTTTGGAGAAGAAGCTGGGGATGGCAATTGTTGTTGATCCTTAGAATCAACTTCTTCAGATGTGGTTTCAGAGATAGCTTGAGTTTCAGCTTCAACTGGAGAAACTGGGGTGGCTGGATTGGCAGCTTCCAAGACTGGAGTGGTGGCACCAGAGGCAACAACGTTGGCGTATGAAACACTAGCTGACATGATGGATACTTCTTCTAGTTGTGGATGTGTACAGGAGCTATGTATGTGCAGATAAAATATGATGTTATCAAAGTTCTGGCTGGTATAAGCTAATTATGGTGGCTAGTAGAAACTTTGCAAATGTTCAAGAAGAGATGAGCGAGATGCGGTTTATAGAATGTCTTTAAAGAGATATCTCGTTGAAGTGAAAAAGTCTGATCAGACAAAAAAAAAACAAGCAAACTAGGAGTCCGTGGTGGAAGCAGAGTAGCTAAGTGAATGAAGATTCCAAAAAAAAATAATAAAGACTCGAGGGTCAGGATGATGTCTGGACGTTTAGAGATGAAAGCAAAAAAAAAAAATAAAATAAAATATTTGATTTTGGCGTGCTTAGTTTGCCGTTCTACAAGTGAAAAATTTTTGTGCGTGGGGCCTGGGCCATTAAAATTTCAATATTTACAGATGTCGCGAATTTTTTGAACAGGGACAATTTTTTTTTTAAAAATAAAAATTCTGTTAAGTTTAAATTGTCCTTTTTCGAGAATTCCTGTTATGGGATCTTGGTAGAACTATTCTTTCAGAAAAACAATGAGCTGTTACGACCTTGATCATATGTACATGATCACGAATCACCTCAAATAAATGTAATTCCCCTAAGTTTCTCAGTACATTTGTCAACTTACATAACAATTATTAGTTCTCTGTCAACATTTTGTGGACAAATCGATCACTGCATGATTTTGTCCATAAGATAGTTACAAATTTGTTTGGTCTGTCGGATGTTCGGATGATAATACTCGATTTTCTGTCATACTTTTGCGGTCGTATTTGTCGGATTAAACTTAATAATATTTTACCTAAAACGATATACTTATATATCTACACAAAAAATTTGAAATGTTTTAATCGAAAATTTGATTTGAATACTCAAACAAACTACCTTCACTCATGAAATTACTAGTTTCGCCAGAACATGCTCCATTGATTCTTTCGCGACATTTAAGCTATACTCCAATCAGATCCAAAGCACTAGATTCACTTAACAATATAAACCAAAAGGGATCAACCAAGATTAAGCGGAAACTATCCAAAATACTGCCTTATGACGCGAAGCAACAAGAGACTCTTAAACAGATAAGGGAAAGTAATTCAAAATTTGGATCTTTGAACAATTATTTTAAAGATCTGGGATATTTAACTATAGACGATCATAAGCTCACGGATATTGACTTAAAAAGAGTAAGAAATGACTTGATATCTTTGGAGCAGCCTCATAATAAGCAAATAATAGATTTTCAACAGGAGCAACAGCTACTAGTTTCTAAAGAAAACCAATCATTCCATAGAGCCAAGAAACAAAGTGACCAGCAATCGTTCCCTACAAGATCCAAAGCCCAAAGTTACCACATGTCCACATTATACGACTTCATCCATCATATTAAGTCACAGATTGGTTTCTTCCAGAAAAAAGAAAATGCTTTGCAGTTTAAAGAGAGGTTCCACTATTTGGAGAATTCCATTTACGCACCAAATACGTTGAACAATAAAGGCGAACCGATCAAATTCCTTTCCTTTGATTTCAAATCTAAGAATAATGAGTTGAGGGAAATTGGCCTTTCTATATATACACCACCAAAGCATACTGATCTCAGCATTCTTGATGGAAGCACTGACGACCTACATCTACCCAATTTCAATGAGCAGATCACCAGAAAATACCTATCAGCTCCACCAGACATCAAGACTTATCATATAATTATTGATGAATATTTCGGTATCTTGTCACAAAATCATTACAAAGAAGGGCAATCTTTGAAACTTTCCTTGAATAAAGCTATCAAGTTCCTCAGATTCACATTAGAATCACACCTCTCCTTGGACTTCAACTCAGAACTAATAAATAACAAACCCGGTATCGAAATAGCCCGTAATAAATTAGTTGGTTACAACATCGGTAATGTCCTGAAGATGTTATCTCAGTTGGATGTAACTATCCCTAACAATCCTGACCAGATCCTCGACATCATGAATTTATATATGACCCCATTTCTATATCAGGATTCACCTGTATCTTCAGAGGCATCACAACATGACGACTATCTTCGTATTTTACCGTTTTTTATGAAATTTGAATCCATCTTGGATAGACTTGAACTGAATAATCCACATCATGCTGAATTGGATCTGACCAATCCAGCAACAAAGTCAAGGTTTGAGCTTTTGATCTTACACAAACTAGTCAATCCATACGTACGATTAGATTTACAATTAGATGATTTCCAAGAAAATTGGTCATTTATGAAAAGATATTTGGATCAACAAATCAGTTGCATCTTAAGAAAAAATACATCTATCTCCGATCAATCTTTGGCAGAGAAAATGGCTAATGATAGAGCAGATGCCATTTTGAAAAGTATTGCTAAGACGAATAAACTTATCGAGCAGTTAGAATCAAAAACTGAAGCACGTGCAACGCCCTTATAGACAGTTAAATGTATACCTTAGATATATATATTGAACACAGCCAGCGATGATTTTGCGATATAAAAGAATATATCTGAACTTACCTTCTTCTTGTACTTCCCTTCTTGTAACCATACCTTCTTTTAAAACCGGTTTTCTGTGAGGTTGTCATTTGTTTCTGATTGATGACAGCCATTGGATCAGTTTGTTTTTGAGATGCTCTAATAGTTTGAATAATCTCAGCGTTTCTCTCTTGTTGTTCACCTTGAAAGAATCTTGATGTGGTTATTGCTTTTTTCTTTGGTTTATGTCTTTCTTCGTATAACTTCTTCAATGTCTCACGGAAGAATTTAAAATATCCAGCTTGTGAACCTCCTATAAACCCACTCAATTGTCGAAAGTCTGCATCAGATTGAGGAAGCTTCATGGCCATTTCCTTCAAAGTCTTGTCCGGCATAACTGATGCGCCGTTGGTAAAGCTAAGTTTAGTCATGATATCATTAATTGTCGTCTTAAGAACTTCATAAGCTCTAACAAAATTGATCTTTTCTTCTTCACTGGAAAACTTCCGTTCAGTAAGAACAACTGCTGTGGGACTTGTCTTTTTCGAAGCGAGAACTGGCTCTTTTATACCTGATGATGTTCTTTGTAAATGTGATTTAGCTGAGATAATTCGTGGAGTTGAAGAAAATGCAAACTCGTTCAGTCTTTCTTCAGTTGTCAATAGCCTTGATGGTGTAATTAAATTAGACGTGTCTCTTCTCACCGGTGTTGTTTTCTTGGACACATTCGACACAGTTGAAGCTCGTGAAGAGTTTCTATTGGTGGTCTCCTTTTGATTGTTTGGGGTTTGAAATTCAGTGCTACTTGAATGATTTGACTGGTCCGCTGCATAACTGTTCTTTGGTGCCGTTTTGGCTTTTCTGTTCTGATGTGAAAAACTCATGATGATTTTCTTCTTTCTGTTCAACAACTTACTAGCATTAGCGCTTAATCTTACATAACTTGTAGCAAACCCAGCTTTGTTGAAGATTGCATATTCTTCAAGAATCTTTTCGGAGATTAAATGAAATGCAATTCTTTGTAAATCACCCCTCTCTAGATCCTTACCTCCACCATGTTGAGGCAAGGTATCATGACCAGCAGTAACAATCTTGTTACTTTTGGATCCTCTGAAAATATCCTGACAATAAATAAGCGTGACTTTCTCATTTTGGATGCTCTTCACCAATTGTGTCATCAGAATCGCTTGATCCGTAACATCTTTTTCAACCAAAGTAGTATCACCATCTCTTTTACAGTTATCACAATTCTTCTCACATAAGGCCTTGTCAAAAGTTTCATTGAAATATTGAAGTACTTGCTGACGACGACAATCAGTATTGTTCTCACAGTATTGCACGACCTGGGTCAACTTCGTCTGATGTTTTTCTTTGCCCTCTCTATCCAAATCTTTATCTCTCGAGATCATATTTTGTAATGTCTTAGCATCCCTCAACGAGTAATACATCATACAGTATGAATATTCTCCATCACGGCCAGCTCTACCTGTTTCTTGATAATAACCTTCTAACGTCCTTGGTAAGGTCAAATGCATAACAAATCTGACATCGGGTTTGTCAATGCCCATACCAAAGGCAATAGTGGCACAAATAACTTTGATCTCACCGCTTTGCCATGCCTTTTGAATAGTTAATCTATCATCTGGCTCCATACCAGCGTGGTAGAAGGCACATTTAACACCAGCATTATTCAATTTTTCTGAAGTCTGCTCACACGACTGTTTAGAATGACAATATATTATACCTGTTTGATCCCTGAATTTGGAGTTAATTGTACGTTCAATATTCAGCATCACATATTTATCCTTTGGTAGAACTTCGTAGAACAAATTTGTTCTATTAAAACTTTGTTTGAGAAATACTGGTTCTTGCAAGTTCAAATTATGAATGATGTCCATCTTTACTTGATCATTTGCTGTTGCAGTTAAAGCCATGACTGGGATATCTGGATAGTTATTCTTGAAGTAGGACAAAGCCTTATAATCAGGCCTGAAATCATGACCCCAAGAGGACATACAATGTGCTTCATCAATGACAATACGAGCCAAATTCCCCTCACGATGCAGTTTGGCAATAGCATTCTTTGCCTGGCTAGAAGCACTGATCATTTCGGGTGAAAGATATACCAAACTTAAGAACCCATTAATAAATAAATGAAAGTTTGTTCTCTTCTCCTCTGGGGAGCCCTTGGAACTTATCATACAAGCAGGGATATTTTTCTCCATCAAATGCTCAACTTGGTCCTGCATCAAAGAAATCAAAGGAGAAATAACAATTGTAGTGCCTCTAGTCTTACCGGACTCCACTATAGCAGGTAACTGATAACACAAAGATTTACCACCACCAGTAGGCATCAAGACGAACGTATCTTTACCACACAACGTAGCATTGACAGCTTCCAATTGGTTCTGTCTGAAGGAGTTCAACTTAAACACAGAGTTGAGCTTGGCAAACACTTCTTTTGTCCAAGCATGTTTTTCACCAGTGGCAGCCCTGGCTTGAAGAAACCGATCCAATTCGTCGTCGAATTCATCATCACTTGGAAAGATTGCATTGGGCAAATCATCATCGATTTCAATCCTTTCGATTTTGACAGGCTTGAACTGTGTGGCATTTTCATAATCCTTCTCATCAACAATCTGAATGGATTGCTGAGACGAAACGAGTTCCCTCTCTTCACCAAAGTCTTCGTCATCTTCTTCGAAACTGAAAGTATTGCCTGAGTTGTTTTCATCTTCGTCTGCAATCTCTACGATATCTGGCAACTCAGTCTGGTTTTGGTTATCCAAAGATCTTATAACTGTGTCATTCAGGAATCTGTTACTGAGTGTTGAGCCATCCATGATGAAGTCATCTTCGTCATCATCATCATCATCATCATCAGATATAACAAGTTGTTGAGGTGCTTTTGAACGACCTGTTGGAACTGGTTTTTGGATAGTATGACTTTTGAGTGGGGTTTTATTGAAAGTACTATCCCTTAGTTCAAAATTTTCATCATTATCATTATCTTCGTAGTCTTCCAAATCCTGTTCATTGGGCTGCGTTTCAACAGATTCACGAGTATCCTGATATTCAACATCACTTTCAAACTCATAGTCACTCTCAAAAACATTTGAAGGTTTGTATGTAAAGTCAGGAATTTCATCTTCATACTCAAATTCAACAAATGAGGCCAATTCTTCTTTTGCTTCCTCGTCATATAGTTCAGGTTGACTTGAAATCAACCCGTCCATACTTTTCTCACCCTCGTAAAACTCTTCTTCATCCATTTCTTCTTTGTCTTCCTCAGCTGCTTTGATAATATAATTATTGTCATCGTAGTAATTCTGAGGCCTTGTGGTTTTTCTTTTAGATGGCAATGGATCTTTGTATTCGTTATCAGAAATGTGCAAGTCAAGGCTTTCATTTCCAAAAACTTCCAACTGAGGAGGAGGGGTAGGAGGAACCACAGATGCAGACGAAATGGATTCTTTTGGACAAGATTCTGGTACGTGGATAACGGAAGGTAGTCTTTTTAAAACAGGGAAGTTCTGAAAAGAAGTAATCTTTGACTTTGCTATCATCTGCAATTTTTCAAGAGAAACAAGTTCTGAGCTCATACCTGCTCTTTTGCTTCTCTTTGCGTCTTCAGATAATGCCGTGGATTCTTCAATGGCGATTCTCTTAACAAGAAGGTCTATTCTTCGTTCACAGGTATTTATATACTCCTGCTGCAATTTCAAAAGGTCTTCTTGAGAGCTGCATATATCTTTTGAAAGATTTGGTGTGAGTGTCTGCGTTGGATTTCGGGTTATATGAGCCAGTGCTATTTGGTCTAATTCATCATCAGATTCAAAAGGATCATCTTCAACTTGATGCATTGCTTTCTTCTTACCTGGGTCGGATATTGTTGTTGGATTGCTTGTACCTATAAGCGAGTGAGGATTCAATGACTTTTTAGTGATTGTGCTTCTGTTGATTTTCTGCCTCTTGAGATCTTCATTACCAGAGACTGGCCTTTTCTTGGGTACTGATGGTTCATCATCCATGGTCAAATCAATGAAATCTTCTTCCATTGGATCTGTATTTCTGACTGGAATTCGATCACGAAAATTGTTTGTGGTGCTTTGATGAGATTTTGACGGCTGTGTTGATGAGACATTCACAGGTCCATGAGTGGATTCTCTGATCCGTGTCAAATCATTACCATTGGTCATTGATATACTCTGAGCCGCTGTGTTAGATCGACTTGTTTGTAGCTCCTTCTTTGTGGACCTGAGACCAGCCATTCTTTGCGACTTTTCAACATTGAACACAAAGGAGTTCATATCTGGAATTTGGGAAGCCATGGTGTTTGCAATTTCCTGGTTTTTTTCATTATGGTAATAATTGTCATTTGCCTTCGTTTGAGATGAAAACCCCTGTTGTATATATTCTGGCGAAGGCGGGCTAAGCCTGCTAGAATATGACTTGTTATTGGAGGCAAGAGAGGGTACCGTTATTCTAGCCAGTTCATCAATAGGATTGGTTGATGGTATATTGGCATTACTCTGCATCAACCAATCAAGCTGTTTCTTGAGATTGTTCTTTACTGCCATGTTGCAAGCCTGATACTCAAGGTTAACCTTAAATTTTATGTAACAGAATAAAGATGCGAAAATGAATGAATATAATAACTAGGGATTCTGTGGACCAGAAGAATCTAGTGGTTCTGAAATTAACGTGGGTGTGTATGTGCAAAGCGAATAAATGATTTATACAGATAAATCTAACAGATCAGATCAATATAACCTAATTTAGTTTAGCGCCGCGCTAGATTTGTAAGGTAAACAAATGTTTGTTTTGTTTTCATTTATTTTTCGCGGCATTAGGTTTAGAAATCGTGTTTCTGCCAAACTTAGACGGGCAATAAATTTGAAGAAAAAATCAGTAAAAAATCCGAATAAGGAAGGTATTTAACAATCTCACTCATTTTGTTTTTTGAGAAGAGAACACTTAAGCCAAAATTATAAGTTACTGCTTCTCTTAAGAAACATAATTTTTTTTGAAAAATTATATGAGAGATTAAAAATCAAGAGCAAATACACAGTTGGGTATAAAACCACAGTAATATTTCTTTTCTTTTTTCCATTTCTTACTTGCTTTCATTGTTAAGATCTGCAAAGCTATTTACCCAAATCCAAATGTATCAATGATAATTATAATTATACATACAATATCTATATTCCACTACCTTTAACAACTAAAAAAAAACGAACTTTCAATATTACAATGATATCAGACGTTTTTGAAGATTTATATGAAGAGGACGAAGAAAAGACTTCACCATCGCAGTATCTTCCCCAAGTCGTTCAATTCCAGAGACTTGTCAATGAATTGCCTATCAACGTGACAGCCCCACCGTCAAGACGAGCCTCTGTTCGAAGAAGGAGATCATCCACACGGTCCAAGATGCATATCCAACCACTTGTTGCGAACTCAAGGCAAGTCGAGTTCCACGAAGATTTGAATCTAAGATCAAACTCTGGTAAGACCTCACAAACGTACAGAGTCTTACAAGATTTCGAAGAGATTACAACTTTGGGCCTTGGAACGTACGGTAAGGTTTACCTTGTTAAAGACTTGGTAACAGGTAAATTATATGCAAAGAAAACCATCAGAAAGGCTAAGATTTCTGTCGATGCCACACTCCTTAAAAATTCCAGAAATGAGAAGGATATTTTGGCCAGAATATCACATCCAGGCATTGTAAAGCTTTTCTATTGTTTCCACGATGAGCAAAACATTGACTTCATATTGGAGTACATTCCAGGCGGTGAGATCTTTTATCATTTGCAAAACAGCAAGTGGTTCAGTGAAGATACCACTGCCTTCTACATGGCACAGGTTGCCGAATCCATCCAACATTTACATTCTTTAGGTATTGTTTACCGTGATCTTAAGCCAGAAAACGTACTTTTAAACGCTAAGGGCCATGCGATTTTAACAGATTTCGGGCTTTCTTCTACAGATGAAGTCTGTCGTTCTATTTTGGGAACTCCTGAATTCACGGCCCCAGAAGTTCTTCTAGGAGAGAGCTACTCGTTTCCTGCCGATTGGTGGTCATTTGGTGTGATGATCTACGACATGTTATGTGGTGGTGTTCCTTACAAAGGTTCAAACCCAGAGAAATTACTGAAGAAGATTGGTAAAGGTAAAGTGGAGTTTCCTAAATCAGTGATGATCTCTGAGGATGCGAAGGACCTGATCAAGAAGTTGTTGAAAAAAATACCACAACAAAGAATGGCTGTTGATGATAAGTTTGAAGAGTTCAAGAAACATAGATTCTTCCGAAAAGTGAAATGGAAAGAACTTAGAGATAATACTCCACCTATTGTCCCAGACTGTACTAATTTAGAAGAAGCTTCCAACTTTGATAAAGAATACATACAAGAAGCAATTGCCAAAGACAAGCAGCAATTGATTAAACCAAATACCACAGACTTTCTTTCTGTAAATCCATATGTTCCAAATACAGCCAAAGTATATGACGACTCAATGTTTAAAGGATTCAGTTTCTGTGCTTCAAACTCTTTTATGGAGAAGCATCTAGAAAACATGAAATTGGATGATTAGAACAATATATATATATATGATAGATATTCTTATTTTACATTTACTGATCAATGCGATCAGTATTTTTATATGTATGAGGGAGCCTTCATAGAACGTACACATCAAAATTCCATTGGCCTGAAAAGGAGTTCAGCACATTTTCAGTGAGTTCCCAAGGTACCATAAAGATCCCTGAATTGATTAAAGGCATATTGATAGTAACTCCTTGTGGGATTTTATTCTTAAGATCTTTGAAGGCAGCCTTAGTGTTTTTAGTTATCGTCTTTGGGCCATCATGCGTACCACCGGAGCCATAGCTTGTAAATAGACAGATGATTTTGAATTTACCATCATCACTTGGAATCACCGTACTTGTACCAACAAGTTCTCTCCCTTGGAAAGAACTACAGTGATCTTGATATGTTTTGGTTGCTTGAGGATATCTCTTTGAAAGTTGATAAGCGAACCCACCACCCCATGATCCTTGGCAGTTGCATGAGTGAAGAATATATGAAGGATTATCTGAAATTTGAGTTAGCAGATCACCTTTAAGATACCTAATACTAGACATCTTTGAAAACTTTGATTTCTGTAAGTTTATCGATAATTGTTGACAGAGTATAAATATTCTTGAAAGATAACTCTTGTATATTGATTTTCAAACAGTGCTTCGAAAAAAAAAATAGGTCATTCACGTGACCAAATAATTTGAACCCCGCCATATGTTTGCTCCTCGGTATTTGTAACAATTGTGTCATTTAATTTAAGAATTTATAGCGCGATTTGACCCCATAAAATCATAGTTTTCAAGCTACTAAAAAGTCATTTGTTTGGGGATCCAAGTAATTAATTCACTTAGTCCACTCAAACCAGAACTCAAGGAAAATTCAGCACCTGAAAAAAGTCCAAACCTTATACTTCAACAAATCTTCAAGACCCTGAAAACAGCAAGTGCTGAAAAGTATCGCTCACCACCTTAAAAAGATTTTAAAACAATTTGAGCAACACAAACTACAAGCTGTCAACTTAAAAGAATAAGCAAATCCAAGCTTATTAGTACGTCAACCTCCATCAATTTTAGCTTGTCAAAAAAGAATAGAACCATCTGTTTTAAATTTAACCAAACCAATATGGCTTCAGAATTAGAAAAGCAAATCAACAAGATTCTTCTTAACCCTTCAAACCAAGATCTTCTCGGTGTCTTTAAATCAATGAGAAATGGTATTCATTATGGTACGAAAATTAGATTTGCCCATGCTCTTGTTATGTCGTTGCTTTACAAAAGAAATATATCTTTAGTTCAAAGGATCAGCTCCATCTTGAAGATAACAAAAAGTCATGGGTTTGTCCTAGCTTCATTCGCTTGTGTTTACAAGATGTCCATTCTGCTACTGAAATTGTACAACAATATATTGGAAACAACTACACCACATAGAAATGAGTTTCTTGCAGGTTTTATTGGTGGGTTTCTTGTTTATGGTAAGTTGGTTTTCAAAAACCAATTCAACTCATCAATCACTGATCAAATCACCCTTTACTGTGGTGCAAGGGTAACATTGGCTGTAGGTAAGCTAATTGCGTTCATAATTGCAAAAAAGTTAGCTAAATCGAATCATTGGGATAAGAAGCAAAAAGTGAAATTTAGAGACGATTTACAAAAATATGCTTGGTGTTTGAGTGCTAGTTGTATTTGGGGAAGTGTTTTTTATCTTCATAGATTTTACCCTAAGTTCCTACAGCATGGTTTAGAGTCAAGTATGACGTTCATTTATGATGATATGAACTGGTCTGACTGGAGGTCTTTTATTGGGGTATAATATAAATCATATCCACATGATTTAGTTAAAACTATAAATTGCCTAATAAGCATATCAATGTGTACCTTATATAGCTTCAATTGATAAAATGATTATAATTGTAACTCAATTCATTCAAAAAAAATTATTGTTAACCAAAATATTCACTGTGTTTGATTAATAGAGTTATAGCTGCTCTCATCATCACCGTCGTAACTGGCCTCATCATCACTATCTGAGTCTTTGATTGGGTTGTAATAGAAAAATTGGCAAAAAATAATAAAATCCAACATTAAAGTACCAACAGAACCAGTCAACCATGAGGATTGGACCTTCAAATAGGACCAATCTGAAGAAATACTCAAGATGGAGATAACATAGAATACATTACCAAGAACAGCAGCAAAAAAGAATATCAAAGAGATACCTTCACAACTTTGTCTTTGTATGTTTTGCAAGATTTGTGGAATACGGGAACTCAAATATAAAGAGGCAGAGAGCCAACCTAGGGTTTGAGAAGTGATGTCCCACTTAACATTAGAAGGATCATCAAGAGAATCTGGATCATATGATGAGTACCAGCCAATAACAGAGGAAACTAAGACAAAGCTGATGAAGACAGTCTGAAGGATCATGGTCTTATAGCTTTTGTGGATCTTTCTACTTCTACCATTGTTAACGTTCAATAAACCTTGGTTTTCGGGATCACTTTCACAACAAGAGGACCCGGAGTCACAGCCGTAAATATCATGTGTGATAGTTTCTAAACCTTCTTCAGTTAATGGGTTAGCAGGACTTAAATGGATAGCATCAACAGACTTGGTTTGATCCTTGTACAGAAAAACTTGGTAGAGTAAAATGAAATCACAAATAATATAGAATAAGGCCAAGTAAACCATGGTGAGGATACTACCTGTCA
This sequence comes from Waltiozyma sp. UFMG-CM-Y6624, assembly GCA_018343995.1. Lineage (NCBI taxonomy): Eukaryota > Fungi > Ascomycota > Saccharomycetes > Phaffomycetales > Wickerhamomycetaceae > Waltiozyma > Waltiozyma sp. UFMG-CM-Y6624. The sequence goes on from JADIOT010002503.1 coordinate 37,013, forward strand.
TAATAGCACCTATGGCATTGAAAGAGTCGGCGAAAAGCCATAAGACAATAAAAGCTGGTGATAGAGCAGAGACTTTCGTCATGTAAATACCAAAGATTTCAACACCGTACACTGTGAACCAAAGGGCAATAGAGATGGACCCAGTGATACCACTGACTGCACGGTTGTCCAGCACTATATGAGAAAGATTCTGGGTGAGTATCGATATGGCAGACATATTTCTGTGTATGTGATGAGAATAGGGATATATGCAAAGACTTGGGTTTTGAAATAATCGATTCAATGAAGATGAAGCTAAAGGGATTGAAATGGTAGTACTACTTGTTCAATACTTCAGGTAATGCTTGAATACAAAATCAGATAGATGAAAAAATAAGCGTGAAAAACAACAAATGGATATAGATTTTTGGATGTACTAAGAAATTATATCTTTCATCGCTCTATCCTTCAACCATGTTCTGGTATCGTAGTTAGATCATATACTTATAAATTATCAGCCTGACTCAGTTCCGCGAACCAAGCACCGCCGTATGGTAGGATTTCCTTCGGAAAATTTGTATTTATGTCGACGGAGGGTCAGCAATTTAGGGAAGTTCATAACTGACAGTACCTGTGAAGGAGCGGGAACGGGAAAAAGGTCCGACTTATCTCTAACTTATTTCTCGATCACGTGTACATTGTACCAACCCAACATATTCATTTGTAGTTTCAAGGCTCACGACACACGTTGAAAAAAGATATCTCAATATCTATCATTTACATCTTCTTACCCCAAAATTTCCATCAATATATCAAATGACAAGCTCAATCTATATAGTAGTGCTATAATGGATTTGAGGTGGTTGCTTAGATAAAACGAGATGTTTTTTTTTTAAAACAGCTATAGTAAATTCAGAGTCTTGTAGTTTGAAGCAGATGTGGGGAATCTACTTACATTTTCACTTGTATTCAGCGATTTAGAATTCCTCAGATGAAAGTCGCTATTTTCTTTATATATATGTATAAGTTACTAGTTAGAGAGCCTACTCCGGTATCATATCACTTGCTGTTATTACTAGGTCCTTATCTGATATGTGAATCGTGTTATTATCAGTGAAATATTCTATATACGCATCAACCAGACTTAGTATAAATAGGGCTGAAAACTCTACTCTCAAGACACACACCATTTTATAGACACATTATATTGAATAATAAGTCGAAATTAAACTATATACAAACTTCTATAATTAATACAATATATATACATCAACAAGAATGAGCCAGTAGTAGTGCTTTTTTCTTTCTTTTTTTTTCCTTCTTCCTGTGATTGATGGTGATTTCAACTTTTGTAGCATTGGCTGACCATGCTAAGGTTTGGGCTTATATTATATATCGACAAGGTTTAGGCAGTCCTATAGCTTTAATTTCACCCCACCAAAGTTTACATGTTGAGGAAAAGCTTCGGTCCACTTGCAAAAAATAATTAAAACCCCAAATCAATTTATACCTAGCAGATAGGATGGGAACTTTACTTATGAATCATAATTGCGATGTTTAAAGTTCAATAATTACGATTCACCAAAATATTAGGAGCTTAGTCCTCCAAAAGCAAAATGCTTAGGACAATCAATGTGTCCCTAGTCAATAGTAAATGTATCCTTTATAACTTTATCCTTGTTTCGCGATTATAAATTGCGTGAGTTTTATCTTTTGACACCTTTTGATCTATAAAGAAACAATTTCTCAACTATAAAAACACCATTAATCCCAATTTAGAGCTGAGCTGAAACTCAGACTTTGGTTTTTATCCTAATTAGTAATCACTTTTAAACAATTACTGACATAACTGTGTGTGTGTGTGCTATTAGTAAACTGACTTTTATTAACTACTAATATCTACAAAAACACATAACTTTTCACTTTATCCTTGAATCTCAAAAACCGCCCCCTTCGCGTGAATCTTACAAATAAAATAAATCCTTTTCTGCCAAATCCACTATTTATTAGAGATAATATACCACTATTTGACGTAGGTACGATAAATACAACTCTCATTTGTACCTCATACTACTGTTATTTATTATCAACATCCTAGATCTCTATACTCAACTTATCAACAAGTTAAATCCTTAGAAATAATCTAGTTATTTAATAACCCCTTAAAATCTCATATCAAATTAAAGATCAACCTACATGATGTCTGCCACTAAACAACAACTTCCAATTATTGCCTCCCATCGTGGTTTCAAATCACAATTTGCAGAAAACACAATGATCGCCTTCAAAGAATCTTTGAAATCAGGTTGTCGTATGATTGAAACAGATGTTCAAGTGACCTCTGATGGGATTGTTGTCATCAACCATGATCCTAATACAGGGAGAAATTATGATCAAGACTTGATTATCGGTGATACAAAGTTAAATGATTTGAAACATTTGAGAAACATTCAAGATCCTACTCAGAAAATGCTTACTTTCAAAGAATTCACCAAATGGTTTGTTGAAGTCGATGAAGGTGAATATTCTAACCAAGGTTTAAAGATAATGCTTGATATTAAGGTCTCCAACTCTAAGATCGTTTTACCTAAGATTATGATAGATTTATTATCTGTTAAGGAAGATTTGAATTATTGGAAACAAAAGATTATATTTGGACTATGGACCTTAGAATTCTACGAGTTCGGTGTCCTTACGCAAATTATCAAAGGTTTTGAAATTATCTGTATCACTATCTCTCCATCTATTGCTGAAGCTTTCTTCAAATACTCACAAACATTGCCAAAGGAATTTCAGCTATCAGCTATATCCTTACTAAACATTGGTACCTTAACTTCTGAGTTTTATGCTTTCCACGAAAAAGAAATTGCCACTGGAAACATTGCTTTATACTTATGGACCATTAATGAACCTGCTGATTTAACACGTGCTATTTATTTAAAAGCGAAAGGTGTCATCACAGATAAGCCAGATTTAATGCTGTCTATATTGAAAAAATATGAATCCGGTGAGCTTGCCGTTTCTAAAGATATTGTCAAGGTCCAAGGCATTACCAAGTTAGATTGGGGGTTTACCAGTTTCAAGAAATTCAAACTTTTATCAAAAATAATTATATTCAGAATATTTGAGACCAGTGTTCTTTACAATTTTGTCAAATATAATCTTGTTAAGAGATCTCTAGGTGTCTTAAGAGGTTTGATCTTTTGAAAGTTTTGCCCCAATTAGTCCTTCGATGTTTTGCTCTTCTGTTTTACCTTCTGTTTTTGATACTCTATGATTATATGACATATTTCTTTATTATAATTTTGATATCTTTTATCCAATGTATATGACATCAAACTATTGACAACTTGGTGTTTATATATAAAATTACTACCTATCATAGGTTTTCTATAGAGAGATTTAAACGCTTGGATTATCTGATTTTTTTTTTTGACACAAACCGTTTCATTTTGAAGAAGGTGAATTGCACGTGATATTACTTGAGGGCATACTGACGCGAAACTTTATTCTCACCAATTCTTTAAAAATGCTGAACCCCTGGCGGTCATGATAAATCCAGAAAGAAAACTATGTTACGCGTTAACTTAACAGCCAACAAAATTAACTAAATCAGACAATAAGAATCTGATACACTATTCAAAGGAGTAATTCAAATGACATCCAGTTCTCGTCCTGAATTAAAATTTACAGATACTACGGACGAAAAATCATTCTATCGTAAATTTAAATCTTTACAAGATGGAGCCAATTCTTCATCTAAAGTCATCAGAGTTCTTGACCGTGGCGAATATTACACAGTGTTCAATGATGACGCTTACAAATTAGCGCAGTTGGTTTTCAAGACGACTTCTGTTATAAAGGAATCTCGTGAGGGCTCTAATGTAAAATACTTGACATTATCTCCTGCCAATTTAGGACAAGTTTTGACTGAATTATTAGTCCAATCCAACGAAGGGTATAAATTTGAGATTTATGACAAAGGTTTGCAATTGCTTCGTATTGCTACACCTGGTAATTTGAGTTCAGTTGAAGATTTAATTAACATGAATGGTGTCACTTCAGGCTCGTGTGTGCTCGGTTTGAAAGTCACACAGGTGGCAGAGGGGAAATCTATCGGATTTAGTTTTATCGATTTGCAAGACAAGTGTATTGTCATTGATTCATTACTGGACAATGAGTTATACTCCAACTTGGAGTCATTGCTTATTCAAGTCGATGCGAAGGAGGTTCTTCTTGCCACTCCTACGAATGACTCAGATCCGGATTATTTGAAATTGATTGGTGTCATTGATCGTTGCGATGTTCCCGTGACAGAGTTGAAATCGTCTGATTTTAGTGGCAAGGACACTCAGCAAGATCTATCAAGACTTTTAACAGATGAACTTTCTCTATCCATCAGTGATGCTGCTAACAATACCATTGGACTAGGTTGTTGTTCCGCTGTAATTAAATATCTGGGTTTACTAAGTGATGATGCCAATTATGGGAAATATGATCTTAGATCTCACAGTTTGGAGCAATTCATGAAATTGGATTCTTCCGCTGTTAAGGCCTTGAACTTGTTTGCAGTGGGGAAAAACTCCAGTGTTAAAAACTCTAACCTGTTTGATTTGTTAAACCATTGTAAGTCCATCTCTGGTTCAAGATTATTACATCAATGGATAAAACAGCCGTTGTTAGACCATGAAGAAATTCTAAAGAGACAGAATTTGGTTGAGCTTTTCATTCAGGATACTCAGGTTCGTGTGACTTTACAAGATGAAATGTTATGTGGTGTGCCAGATTTACGCAGGTTGATGAAGAGACTGTCCAAATTACAACTCTCCAATTTAGAAGATGTTGTTCGCATTTATCAATTCTTATTAAAAGTACCAGAGATTATTGAAGCTTTGGATATGAAATATAAAGAATTACCAGAAGAATCCTTGAAGAAAAAATTGCTCAAAGATATTTTTATCACGCCATTAACAGAGCAATTTCATCCATTGATGAAGCTCCAGGAATTGGTAGAAACAACTGTTGATTTAGAAGCCTTGGATCGTCACGAATACGTCATCCAACCCTCTTATGATCCAAAGCTCCAACAATACCGTGAAAGATTGGACGAGTTGAAGCAACAAATCGAGTCTATCCATTTATCAGTGGCTGATGATTTGGGACTCGACGCAGAGAAGAAGTTGAAGTTGGAATCACATATCAACCATGGCTGGTGTCTTCGTTTGACCCGTACTGAGGAAAGAGCAATCAGAGGCAAAAAGCAATACATTGAACTCCAGACAGTTAAAGCTGGTGTCTTCTTCACTACGAAAGAATTGAAGGAAGCTTCAAGCGAATCGTTCAGTTTATCCAAGGAATATTCAAGACAGCAACTTGCTTTGGTCAAAGAGATCATCAACATTACATCTACTTATGCTCCAGTGCTGGATAAGATTTCTCATACTTTATCCCATTTAGATGTGATTGTTTCATTTGCTCACGTGTCATCATACGCGCCTATTCCATACGTAAAGCCATTACTTTATCCAATCGGTTCAAGTTCATCACAAGTGAGTCTAACAAATTCCCGTCATCCATGTGTGGAAATGCAAGACGAAGTTCAATTCATTGCCAATTCGTTTTCCTTTATTAAAGGTGAGAATGAATTTCAAATCATTACAGGACCAAATATGGGTGGTAAGTCCACTTACATTCGTCAATTGGGGTCCATTTCTCTTATGGCACAAATTGGATGCTTCATTCCTGCTGATGAAGGTGCCAAATTACCAATCTTTGACTCCATCTTATCAAGAGTTGGTGCTGGTGACTCTCAATTAAAAGGTGTTTCTACCTTCATGGTTGAGATGCTTGAGACTAGCTCGATTTTGAAACAAGCCACTGAAAACTCCTTGATTATTATTGACGAACTAGGAAGAGGCACATCCACTTATGATGGTTTTGGTTTGGCTTGGGCTATCAGTGAACATATTGCCTCCAAGATAAAATGCTTCTGTCTTTTTGCTACTCATTTTCATGAATTGACAAAACTTTCTACAAAGATTCCAACTGTTACCAACTTACACGTCGTTGCCCATGTTGAAAATAGTAATGATCAAACCACCAAAGACCAAGATAATATAACTTTGCTTTATAAAGTCGAACCTGGTATCTCTGATCAATCGTTTGGTATTCATGTCGCAGAAGTTGTTAAATTCCCAAGTAAATTGATCTCTATGGCCAAGAGAAAAGCAGCCGAGTTGGAAGAGTTTAACGGAACTCTTTCTGAAGATAATTATGTACAAGATAAAAGAGTCAAATGTTCTAAAGCTGAAATTAAAGAAGGAACACAACTGTTGAAGAACGTCTTGAAGCAATGGAGAGAAGAATGTCTTGAGAGAAGTCTGGATAACGATCAGGCTGTTAGGAGGCTTAGAGATTTGATGAAGGGTCAATATAAGGATCAGATAGAAAACTCAGGATACATTCAGGAAATCATGCAGGCTTTGTGACTCTATAATTTATATGTATAGTTTAGATGTAATTAATTGAGATCAAAAAAGCCAAAAAAACTATATAATTTAAATCACGTGAGTTGATTTTTATATGTGTTTCTACCACGTTTTCTCCGCAGAAATATTATTAGCTAAATTGTCTTCAAAGTTATAAAACATCGGCCACATCAATGTGGTGAACAATTAAAATTAGAAGAGTGTTGTTTCATTTGAAAAAAAAAAAAAAAAAAAAAAAAAAAAAAAAAAAAAAAAAA
>JADIOT010002505.1:0-14414 GCA_018343995.1 Waltiozyma sp. UFMG-CM-Y6624
AAAAAAAAAAAAAAACAAAAAAAAAAAAAAACTTGTAGTATTAAATGAGGGATTTCATGGACTCAGTTCTACGTTCTTTCAATAAAGCTACTGGCTGGAATGAAGACCATTTTTATGAAAATGTTGTAGCCACATCAGAAGGTAAGAATATTCATAATTCGTAATATCATCAGAATCACTAACATCTTTTGGAACAGCAATAATTGACTTCCCAATTCCTTCAGATTTCAAATTCAACCTTGCTTCTAAATCGTCTGAACATACAGCTACTTCATTACAACTTTCCAATAGTACTATAATCAATGGTTCACTTGCTTATTTGTATTCTTCTGCCCCTTTAAAGGACCTTTTATCTTCTGCTGATATCTCATTACAAGAAGCCATCTCTGGGTATAAAGTCTTAAAGCCACCAATGATACCTATATCAAGATCCAAGAAATCCTCAAGTTTCAAACCACAATCGCTTTATTATGGACGTATGTATTTCCCTGGATCTGCCCTAGAGGCAATGATTATTAAGAGAATAACATCAACGACACAACTTCTGGTAAAATGTGTCAGTAGTGATAAGCTTAAAAACAATGGGACTATGACTTTCTATTTACAATCTGATGGTGGTAAGTTTGCCAAAGAGTTGATTTATTCTACAAATGAATCTTTATTAGGATTAAGATTCCTTTATAATTTCTCTCAAGGCGCTGAAAGATTAAATACTGCTCTATACAACAATTCTTCCCTCTCTATGGGTGCTGAGATTTGGTATGGTGTTCTCAATATGTCTCCTGGTGTCTCCACTTCATTACGTTATTCTAGTCAATCAACCACTACAGGAAAACCATTAACTATGACTTTAGCATTGAATCCACTTCTTGGACATATTTCATCCACTTATTCAGTCAAGACTTCAGCTAATTCTACTTTTTCTTCACGTTATGATTTCAACTTATATTCTTATGAATCGGATCTATCATTTGGTTGTGAACTTTGGAGATTTAGAAATAAAGGTGATCTTTCAATATTGAAAAGAATCGATCCACATTTACCTCCTCATCCTATCCATTCATATCAACAACAACATCGTCGTAGTCATCAACAACAAAATCAACTCAATTCTCTGAACGATCAGAGTGTGATCGAAGCATTTGAATCTCTGGTAAGGGATACTGAATTCTCAAGTGTAATTAAATTAAGCACAGGTTTCAATGATAAGAACTTGAAAGTTGCATGGGAGGGTAAATATAACGATTTCTTGATTAGTTCCGGGTTGTGCTTCCAAGTTAAAAACTCTCATGTTCCTAAAGTTACTGAATGTGGATTGTCTATTCAGTACATGTCATAATATATATATATAATGTCTAAATTTCAAGTTTAACTCTTTTTAAATTGGATTCATCTATCTCATCATTCAAAAATTCATCTGAAGGACCAGTATTGACAGTTGTACTGATACTAGTAGAAGAAGAAGAAGTGGTGATAACACTGGAAGTCCTTTTCCTATTTCTTCCCTTTGGAGGATTCTCCATTAGGTATAACTCATTTCTCAAATTTTCTGCCAATTCTTCATCTTCCACAGCATCAACCGAATACCAAAGATGTTTCTTTGGTACTCTGACACCATACTTCATCACTCTCTTCATATATGCTTGCACTTCGGGTAATTTATGGAAACTGTTTTGAAGGATTTTATCATAACGATATGGGAAATTACTGAGTGTGAAAGTGAATGGGGAATAATATGGCACAGGTTCATCCGGTTCTAATGGTTTGATTTCAGGCTCGGGTTTCTTAACTGGATCTTGTTCTTTCATATTTTTCATTTTAACATCACCAAAATCAGCTTCCTCAGTTTTAATCGTTGTTTTATCTCTCTTCTCATGATCATCTTGATGATCCGTACTCTTAGTTTCGGTTTTGGTGATCTTAGTCTCATTTTCTTTCTCTAAATCATCACAAGCTTTGTCATTCTCCTTCATTTTTTCTTTTTCTTCAAGCTTCTTCTGTTCAAGATCCAATTCTTTTTCCTTTTGCAATGCCTTGTCTTTCTTAGCTTGCCATCTTTTAATCTCTGCTGTATTATGAATAATAAACATTGAAATCAAAGTCTCCTCAGACCCAATCTTCTCATAGACACAATATTTTGGAAGGTAATATCTGATATTCAACGCCTCTCCAAATTCAAACACCAAATCGGCTCCATCCACGTATTTTTCTTGGAATGATGTTAAATGGAGATCCTTTGGTACCTTAGGTGTCCTTTGTGGACGTTCTTTCTTAACTACGACCTTCTTCTCTTTTGGATCCTTTGAATCTTTGGGTTCCTTTGTTGGTTTGATCTCTTTAGGTTCCTTTGGTTTCTTTGGTTCCTTCGGAGGTTTAAGTTCCTTTGGAGGTTTAGGTTGCTTTGGAGGTTTAGGTTGTTTTGGTTGCTTTGGAGGTTTCGGTTCCTTTGGTTGTTTGGACTGTTTCTTGGTTGTTGTTGCTGTGGAAGGTTGTGGAGTTGGAGGCCTTTGAAAAATAAAATTAGGTGGAGGTCCCATTGTCTTTGCCTTTTGAATATAACCTTGGAATTCTCTAATTTGTTCAGGTTTCGCTGAACCTGTCGCAACAATTTTCATCAAGAGATTTAAAGAAGGCTCAGCTTTAGCCATAAGGTTCAAGTTTGCAATCATGATTTGACTCTCTCGTGACTGCATCAAATCATTAGCTGGTGCTGGTGGTGCTGGGGGTGGTGGCTTCTGTCCTTGAACTAAAGATGTCTTCATAGTATTTTGGTTTTCAGAAGGTGTTGTAGGTTTTAAAGTTAAATTAGAAGATTTGGTGGGAGCTTTTAGAGGCGGAAGTGGTTTCCTCTTCTGGAAATCGATTTTGGTCTTATTCAATTCAGAATCAACATCAGTAGTACACTGTGTTGTGTCATTTTCCTTCAGTGTTGGTGATATTGTTGAATCACGGGATGCAATATCTGTATTTTGGTGTAGCACTTCCACTTTAGGAGATTCAGTTGCATCTGTGGACTTGTTTTCCTGAATATTCGTCTGTAATTTAGGTTGTGATGTGTCGTCTGCTTTTCCACTTTTCAGATGTTCAGGTTGTGAGATAGGAATATTCTTGGATTTGGATGAAGAGCTTATAGAAGAAGGTTCCTTTAAAGAATTCTTATCAACAGTTACTGAGCTGTTACAATCTTCCACAGTGGTGCTAGTGTATACGTTTTCCTTATTTTGTTCTTCATTGCGTTCAACTTTGGTATCTTCACCTAAAGTATTAGAAACTATCACGTTAGAATCGGAAAGTTTCGTACTTACTAATGATTCCTCTGTAACCTGGTTCACTTGATTTTTTATCACTTTATCATTTTCATTTGGTTCAGTTACTGGTGCACTTTTCACTACAATCTGTTGATCAACTTTTGGGGATGGGTCTTTGTAATCAGAGGTAGATTTATCTCCACGTTCTTCAACTGATACACTTGATGGCTCTTTATCATGTTTCAACTCCGTTGATTTTTCCTCATTGTTTTTCTTTTCTTGATTTTCAGTGTCGGAATTCTTCTTCTGTTGCATCAGCAGCTTTTCCTTCTCCAGTAGTTTTTCTTTCTTCATTTCATCTCTTTCAGATTTAGCCGCCAACCTACTTGCCATCTTCTCTGATTTTTCATCCACCCTTCTCTTTTCGATCTCATCATCTTTCAAGATGTAAAACCTGATATCAAAACTGTGTGGACCAATAGTCATATTGCAATCTGTCATTTTATTCATTCTATCTCTGGCATTGATGTCATTTTCAAACTTGGTTTTACCCTTGGCCCAATAAAGATCAAAGATGTTACCACTGACGTAAGATTTTCTGGAAGTCATCAATGAAGAATAAAGAACAGCACTATCTTTGATGGAGAGAGGATTAGTAAGAAGACCATAGTTTGGCTCTTCTTTTGAGACTGGAAATCCTTCAACAACTTGGAACGGTCTAACCACTGATGTAGGTGTTTGATCTATTTCGATATCTGATGGCTCTTCATCATCTTCTTCCTTATGCTTCTTAGATCTTCTGGTTGATCTCCTTGTACTTCCAGATTTTGAACGCATTTTGATTGATAATATATATATATATATATAATTGGAACTTTAAAAAATATCGAATTAATTGTTTCAATTCCTTTTTAATGATTTTTCCTCCTTTAGTAATTGAATGATTACTTGTTTTGTTTATAAAATATTATTCCTGCAGACGATCAAAATATCCTTCAAACTAATACTCGGAAATACTGGGATTAAAAAACACGTGAGCATGGATTGAGTTACGGTCGTGTAAGAAAGACGCGTCACGATTTAACCCCATCACCAAAATAAAAGGATAACTAAAACGCGTTCAATGATCATAGTTTTACCAAATCATTCAAATATAATTATTCAATAAAAAAAACAAAAAAAAACTGCTAAACTCCTCCGAAATATGAGTATTGCTACTCGTACTATTGATCTTAACTCTTTTGGTCATCCAACTGGAAAAAGAAGAAAGTTAGAATTTATTGAGTTAGAAAAGTTTGCCCCTGGCGCTATCATCAATGTCAAAGTTCACAACTTTGTGACTTACGCCACCACTGAGTTCACATTGTCTCCATCATTGAACATGATAATTGGTCCGAATGGTACAGGTAAATCAACCTTTGTCTGTGCTGTGTGTCTTGGATTGGGTGGGAGTCCTACTTTATTAGGTCGTCAAAAGGTTGTTGGAGAATTTATTAAGAATGGTGAAGATAACGCTACAATTATAATCACTTTGAAGAATAAAGATGGGAAACCTAATTTAGTTGTGAAAAGGGAGATGTTTAAAGAAACAGATAAGTCAGATTGGTATCTTAATGATAAACCTATTTCTGAAAGAAAGGTCAAAGCGGCTCTTTCAGAATTGAACATTCAATTAGATAACTTATGTCAGTTTTTACCTCAAGAAAAGGTTGCAGATTTTGCCAAGTTAAGTCCAGAAAAATTACTTATTGAAACACAAAGAGCCATTGATAAAGATTCTTTGGTCAATCATGAAAAATTGATTGAATTAGATTCAAAAAGGATCATTTTAAGTTCTTCTTTAGCCTCCAAAGAGAACCAGTTGCATTCACTTGAGTCTCAAAGAGAAAACCATGAAGCTGCTGCTAAGAGATATGAACAATATGAGAGTAAAATGGCAGAATTGGAAAAACATGAAAAGATCTTGCCTTGGGCTCACCTCAATGACTTGAAGTCATTAGTAGATGAATTGACTAAGGAGAGACAACAATGGCAGCAGCGTTTAGATGAACTTAATAACAATCCTCTTCAATTAGACACTGCTATTGAGAAGCTCACTTTGGAAGTTGAGAACTACAGAAACTTATTCAGAGATATGAATGCTGAAAATAATAGAAACTGGGAGAGTGTTGAAACATCCAGAGCCCATTTAGAAAATTTGGACAAACAAAAAGGTAAGATTATTGGAAGAATGGAGAGTTACACTACAGGGCTTGTCGAATTAAAAAATAAGTTAGAAAGACTACGACAGGTTAGGATAGAGACACAAGAGACTTTGGACAAATATCCAGAATATGATGTTGCCATGGCCAAAGAGTTGGAGGATATAATCGATGGTATTTATGAAGAGAGATCTGAGCTGAAACAAAAAATTGATGAACAGAATGTCATTCTTAAGCAACTTGATTTTGAAATTAAAAGCAATGAACGAGATTTAGAAAACTTGATTAGAGAACTTAAAACTCAAGACAGGATTTCGGTTTTGGATGAACCTAAAGACTACAGATCCAATAACAATAATAATAATAATAATAATAGCAATAGATATCATAGCAATGGGAATTCTGCCAAGCAAAATGCAAGAGCTGCTGTTATAGAGCTACGTACCAATTTGAAACAATTTAGAGGAAGTATTTTTGAACCACCAGTCGTTACTGTTACCACAACTGAAGATATTTATGCGGTTTATTTGGATAGAATTGTGGATTCTATGACCCAACTTTCGATAACTGCTATTAACAGAGAAGAATATAAAAGATTTTTTGATATTATCATCGATCAGAAGAAGCTTAACGTTCCATCAAGATACTTGAGCGGTAAGAAATTGCAAGGCGAATTCAGTAGAGAGAAATTACAACAATTTGGATTTGAATGTTATCTTGTTGATGTGTTGCAAGGTCCTGAACCAGTCATCCAAATGTTACGTGAACAATGTTTTGTCCATGATATTCCTGTTTCCAAAAAACCTTTGTCTCCTGAACAGATTGAAAAATTGACTAAACCAATCAACGGTAGAGTTCCATTCAGAAAGTTTTTCTCAGGTAACGATTTGATATCTATCTCTATGTCTCGTTATGGTAGCAAACAAGTTATTGTTAAGAATCAAACCATCAAAAAGAGAAGCATTTTATTTTCAACTGGAGGATTATCTAATGAGAGAAAGCTTCAAATCAGCAATAGACGTAAAGAGATTGAAACAATGAAGGCTGGAAAAGTGGAAAAAAGGGCCAAAATAGAAGAGTTTGTCGCAAAGCTTAAGTTTGACTACAGGGAACTCTCTGAAAAATTCGATCAAAAATCCAAACAAAAAATGCAAATCAATGATGTGAAAAAGAAAAGAGATTCGTGTATGACTCGTATCGCTACTACAGAAAGAAGTATCGCTGAATATGAAGAAAGATTATCTGCAGATAACACCACTGAAATCTTGAAAAATAAATTAAAGTTGAAAAGAGTTGCCGAACAGCGAGTGGCTGCTGTTGCTGATGTTGCTGCCAAGGTTGCCAATTATAATTCTGACGCTAAACAGATATCCCTTTTGGAGGCTAAGATTGTTGTCACTACAGACAAAATTGTTTCATTCCAACGCTTAAACAAAGGGGTTGAAGATCAAAGAATTGAGATCGAAAATAAGATTCAGGAATTGAAGCGTCAAATCAAACAGAAGAAGATTGATGGAGGTGCCAAAGAATGGCAAAGACAAACAAAGAGTTACGACGCTGAAGAGTTGGAAATCTTGAGGGATCTTTCTAACAGTTATGCGGAGAACGGTTATTTGACAGTGAGTCATATTGAGGGGATGATCGAAGGGTTCCAAGCTGAATTGAGCCTTTTGGGAAATTCTGATAAATCATCTATTGGAGAATTGAAAAAATTGAACACTAGAATTCAAGGACTTCATGGCGAAATCCCAATCCTACAACAAGAGTTGAAGGAATTGAAACACAATATTCAACAAATCAGAGAATCATGGGAGCCAAACTTGCAATCAATTGTTGATCAAATTTCACAGAAATTTGGTGCTATTTTCCCCTCTGTTGGTTCAGCTGGTGAGGTTCAATTAACGAGAGCCGAGAAGTTTGAAGATTGGAAACTTGAAATTCTAGTTGCATTCCGTGAAGAATCCGAATTAAAAGCTTTGAATTCTCACACTCAATCGGGTGGTGAACGTGCTGTATCAACTGTTTATTTTATGATCTCTCTTCAAAATTTGACAAACTCACCATTTAGAGTCGTGGATGAAATCAATCAAGGAATGGATGCTAGAAACGAACGCATCGTCCATAAGAATATGGTCCAAGTTGCTTGCCAGGAGAACACCTCTCAATACTTCTTAATCACTCCAAAGTTATTAACTGACTTATACTACCATCCGAAGATGAGAGTTCATTGTATCCTTGCAGGTCCTTGGATTCCAAACCCATTGAAAGATTCAAACTACTTGAGTTTAGGTTCGACTAGTAGCTTTCACTAAATATGTCAATTGAATGATCTAGATGTTTTCTTTTTTCTTGAGTGTTGTACTATTAAAAAAAGAATTGGTTAATGATAATCACTCTTTTTTTTTCAATACTTATTGAATTTAAACCATGAACGAGGACCCTAAATTAAAATTATGTAGAACTAAAAAGAAAACAATTCTAAGCAAACAACGAAATTGTTTCAGCCAATGAGACAGTGACAATTCATTTAGAAGAAGCTTCTAAAGCTTGAGCAATATCTTGGATCAAATCCAAGGTATCTTCAATACCAACAGACAATCTGATCAAGTTGTCAAAGACACCAGTTTTTTCTCTAGCAGCAACTGGGATACCAGCGTGGGTCATAATAGCTGGAACTTCCAATAAGGATTCAATACCACCTAAGGATTCAGCCAAGGCGAATAACTTAGTGTTTTGAGTGAACTTGGCAGCTGTTTCCTTGTCACCCTTGATTCTGAAAGAAACAACACCACCACCTAAAGCATCTCTGTGTTGTCTCTGAACAATTTCGTAGTCCTTGGAAGATGGTAAACCTGGGTAGTTGACAGCTTCGACAAATTCAGAAGCTTCCAAATATTCAGCAATCTTCAAAGCAGATCTAGAGGCTTGACCAACTCTCAAGGCTAAGGTCTTGACACCTCTGTGAGCTAACCAGGAGTCGAATGGCGATGGGATGGCACCAATAGCGTTCTGTAAGAAAGTCAATCTCTTGTAGATTTCTTCAGAGTTGGTGACAGCAACACCTAAAACAACATCGGAGTGACCGTTGATGAACTTGGTGGCAGAGTGGACAGAAATATCAGCACCGTGGTCCAATGGGTTGGTGATGTATGGGGAGGCAAAGGTGTTGTCAACGACAAATAAGATGTCAGTTCTACCGGTGGCCTTGATAATTTCCTTGACCTTAGCCAAATCAGTGACAGATAAGGTTGGGTTAGAAACACCTTCAACCCAAACCAACTTGGTGTTTTCCTTGATTAAAGCTGGTAATTCGGTGACAATGTCGGAGGAGAAGACAGAGTCGACACCGTGAGTGTTGGCAACTTGGGTGAAGTATCTGTGGGTACCACCGTAAACATCACCAATGGAAATAATGTGGGAACCTACAGGTAAAGATTGTAAGATGACAGCAGTGGTGGCAGAACCAGAAGAGAAAGCTAACCCGTACTTACCATTCTCTAAAGAAGCTAATACTTGTTCAAAGTTTGTTCTGTTTGGGTTGGAGGATCTGGAGTATTCGTATTCACCGATTGGGACACCTGGATAGGTTTGAGCAAATGTGGTGGATAAAGAGATGGCTGGAATAACAGCACCAGTGGTTGGATCTGGGTGGGAACCGTCGTGGACTGCTCTAGTGGAAAATTGGTGGACCATTGTGAGGATACTAGTGTCTAAGATGTGAGTTGATTGAACGAAAAACAATCGATAAGTTCATGGTTACTGGAGATGTGGATGAAAAGTTCGGAGCTTTTTTACTGATACAAATAATTATTCTTTGGTTGGAGACCATTGCATAATTTATCCCATGCCGTTTGTTGTACGGAGATTTCTTTTCAATCACATGCAATTACGCGATTTTTTGTGGATCTAGTTTCTACTGGGAGTACGCGGTTATAGCTCGGCTATTCAAAAAAAAAAAAAAAAATATGTATAATTTGTCCTGCAATATTTCGTGGAGGCTTTAAAAAAACACAATTTTTGACACAAAATCTTTGTTAAAACCGCACAATATTGTAACAACAATTCAATCTAGAAAATCTATTGAAAGGTTTCACTATAGTAACCAATCTTCTTTCCTGATCTAATTAATAACGCAAACTAGTGTGGCTCTATAAATTCCAACAACCACTAGAGATAGTAGCTTTCAAAGCAAGAAAAGTTGCAATACTATGTGGACCTTTTGAAATCTTGCAAGTTGCCACTTGTTCATGCGGAAACCAGAAAAAAAAATCAAATTCCAAAAATGGATTTATTGAAAAATAACAAACCGCAGCCTACCGAATTAGGTAACTCGGTTTTTTTTCAATAAACTTCGAAAGTCACGTGATTGTGAAAGTAATGCAAAAATAATTTTTTCGCGCCAAATTATTGCAAATTATGATGCTGTGTAAATCCGCCACAACTTTCTTTCCCAATCAAGAAATTAATAGTTGTGGCTAAACAAACCTGAAATGTGGCTTTGAAGAGAATTGGTAATTTTTGTGGCAGTGGAATTGAAAATATCAATAAATCACGTGAACCGACGTGAATACTTGAAGTGAAGATTGAACTTATGAAGAAATTGATACAATCTTTAAGCTTGTACTGACGTTTATTGCTACAGTGCATTATTAAACAATGTGAAATAATCAGAATTATGATGCAAAATATTGGATATATCTTGTCAGATGACAGATCTCACCAAAAGTTCAATTTTCCAACCAATGAAATCTTTCATTAACGTCAGGCTTACAATATTACAAAGTTTCCAATAATTTTTCAATATCAAAACTTGAATTATTTACCATTTAATCTTAATTTACTAATTCATTTTTGTCATCTGATCTTTTTCTAGTATTTCAACTTATCAAGAAACTATTAACGCAATGGCTACTAACATCACCTGGCACCCAAACTTAACTCACGATGAGCGCAAGTCTTTAACAAAACAATCTGGTGTTACAATCTGGTTAACTGGTCTTAGTGCTTCTGGTAAGTCCACCATTGCCTGTGCTTTAGAACAATACCTTTTACAAAATGGTAAGTCAGCTTACAGATTAGATGGTGACAACATTAGATTTGGTTTAAACAAGGATTTGGGGTTCACAGAAGCTGATAGAAATGAAAACATTAGAAGAATCTCTGAAGTTTCCAAGTTGTTTGCTGATTCCACCGCCATTGCCATTACTTCTTTCATTTCCCCATACAAAAAGGATAGAGACAATGCTAGAAAGTTACACGAAGAAGGAAACTTGCCATTTGTTGAAGTATATGTCGATGTTCCATTAGAAGTTGCTGAACAAAGAGATCCAAAGGGTTTATACAAAAAGGCTAGACAAGGCATTATTAAGAACTTCACCGGTATTGACGATCCTTATGAAGCTCCGGAAGCTGCTGAGATCCACCTACATACTGATAAGACCACTGTTGAAGAATCAGCTCAAATCATCATTGATTACTTGAAGGAAAAGAACTACATCTAAGCTGGCTGTGATTAGATATTCTTCTACTTTGCATAAATATAGATAGAAAGTATTAATGTACACACAAGGTATCAACCTCTTTTTAGACTGTTCAATCTAGCTTGTAAATCGTCATCTTCATTACTGGCACCACCCCCAACGGTTTGAGCGACCCTTTCATTTGACTTCAAAGGTTCATTACCAACATCGAGACCATTTGGAGTATCTTGTAACTTACTGTTCAAGTCAATACCAATTTCATCCAATACCTTGTTGACAATCTCGTCAATCTCCTCCTCTTCATCTAATTCATCACCCATCGCATCATCAACGGCATCATCCATCATTTCTTGTCTTTGATCCATTAAATCATTTTCCTTTTGGAATTCCATTGCAATTTTTTGTAATTGTGGTAGATTCATGGATCTGTTCATGGAGCCTAATAATATTGTAGCGTCTCTCATTGATGTTGTCATCTGATCAGTACTACGAACTGCTTGGATACGTAATGAAATAGCTTGTAGTTGGGTCTTCATGGTATTGAACTTATCTATGGACTTTCTAGTTCTTACAAGATCCTTAGCTTGAATCTTGCATGCACCTAATTGGCCATTTTTTGCTGATTTTTTGATATCTGTTATAAGTTTCTTCTCTTGGGACTCAAGCTTGATACGTTCTCTGTCTAATTCTCTTTGAGTCCGTTCAAGGGCACGTTGATTCTTTCTGAGACGCTCTTGAGGCGTAAGTTTCTTTCCAAAAGCCCATTCGAATAGTTGCATTTCACTGTTTTAGTGTGTGCTTTCTGAGCTTTTTAATACAAAAAAAAGTGTTAAATCCCTTATCGCCACCCTTAATTTCTGGATATATTGATTTTAACAAGTATATTTTGGAATTTTGGTGCGCGCGACTTGAACAAAAGATCAACAAACTAAAAGACCCTACTACATTCACTATGATACACTTAGAAACTTTCATCTCAAATATTGGTCAAACTTTGCTAGAGAAAAAAAAATTGTCAAGTACCAGGACCCATCCCGCAATTTTTATTAAAGTAAATCATTCCTTAAATCAATTTAACCTATCCACTAGCAAGTTGATCTTTTGAAAACTCGCCTTCCGCTTTATTTTTGCAAGTCACTCACTTGAATTACACAAACACATTTAGAATCGTTTTTTTTTCTTTTTTATTGTCTTATTCCCTTTTTTTTTTTTTTGAAATCAATGGCCAACAAACTATCATCACTTCGACTCCTCGAATCTTTCATTGAAGATCTTGAAACTGCTATAGAAGAATCATTGATAACATATCCTGAACCAGTTATTGATTGCAGCAATACCCCACAAGAAATCAAATCACTTTCCACAAAGATCCTAGCACATTTGACCAAAGATGACGATGGTGTTTCATACGATGAACTAATAACAAAATATAATAGTCTGATTTCTGCATACCAAGATCTTAAGCCATATTGTAACCCAATCAAAACTTCTTCTGTCTCAAATATACCGCAAGACATATCTGGAAAGAAATCAGTGAGATTCAATGATAAAGTTCATATAAAATCCTTCAGTCAATTCTCTGATACACTGCCTTCTTCTAGCTCCACTTCTAATTCATCAGTGGCAAACCAAGGAACGCCACTGTTATTCGAACACTCTGAAGACCCGGACTCTGAGAATGAAAACTTATTATCAAATTCAGATATCTTTGCCTCCCATCAACAAACACAACTCTCTCAACAAGACTCCCATTTAAAAAGCTTATCTGAATCAGTACAGAGGTCTCATATGCTTAGTTTAGATATTCATGACGAGCTGAATCAACACAATATAATATTAACAGATTTAGAAGCTCAGTTGGATCATAATGAAGTTAATTTACAGAGAGCACAAAGAGGTTTGGAGAAGTTTAATGTTCTGGTTAAGGAAAATAGAGAATGGTTCACTATTTTTTGTTTGTTTGTTATCTTGATTATGCTATTGATTGTGTTTTGAATTTTCTATAGATCTCATGGAACTTTTGTTTCATATAAATATTATAGACTGATATCTAATATGTGTATGTAAATTAAGAAGTTTTATTTGGAATATAAAATTTAATTGAATATGCAAGAAAAAAAAATTTAATAATATTAATAATGGGAATAGAGCTGAAGACAAACAACTAATTTGCAGAATTTCTCGTCACAACTCACTCACCAGGATAATATATTTTAATTAATAAAAACCTGGTCTAACAAACTAAAACTAGTACTAGACAAGCACACATATGGAAAGAAATAAGAGATGAGCAAATAGATGACCTGATGTAAGAATGATAAATGGTATGATGATGCGATAAGAAAAACAAAAAAAAACCAAAACAAAAACAAATAACAAAAAACATGAGTGAGTGAGTAAATTATGAATAAATAGAAAAGTGAATAGAAAGAAAAACAACAAGAAAAAAAAACTACAAAACAGCCTTACCAGTTTCTTCTTTGTTGTTGATTCTGCTGTTGATGATGATGAGGGATATTATTAAGGTGGTGCTGTTGATTCTGATGAGTACCAGTGTAGATAGGAGACCCGTCACTCTTTCTCAACAGACCTTGAATCTGAGGAGATCCATACAAATTCCCAGAACTTTGTTGTTGTTCTTGGATTTTGAAATGCTGTTGGACTTGAGGGTTCTGAACGGTAGCATGATGCTGAGTTGGTGACATGTAACTGTTTGGGGTTCCAGCCCTATGTAAACCTGTTGATATCTTACTACCCTGTTGTTGTAATTGGGATGAGTGACCATGAAGTTTGGTAGGAGTATTATATGGTGAAGCGGACTTCAACGTGCTACCTGAGACAAATCTAGATGATAATCTATGTTGAAATGTGGTAGGAAGTAATAATGAATAGGTGGAATTTGGGGAAGACAAGAGTTGTTCACTATTATTGCTTGGGCAAAACTCTAAATCATCTTCTAAGTTGAAGGACTTGTATGAGCATCTACTGATTTGGGTACCTCGATTTCCAGGAATATTTGAGAGCTGACCAGCGTTCAATTTCTGTAATTGTTGTCTTTGTTTATAAGCTTGTTGTTGTGTGGTGGTTTGGCTCTGGGTTTGTTGAAGGAGATGAGTTGACTGCTGGGCGGTTAAGTTTAAGTTCAACCCCTGAGATTGAGGTTGCTGTTGTTGACTGTTATAGGAGACATTTCTTTGGAAGCTCATCTGTATCAAGGCAGGTTAAGCAAAATAAAGAATGATATTTTAGTAGAGATTGACTGGTTGATATTTCAAATCCTTAAAAATTTTTTTGGAGGGAGTTTGAAATCTTAGGAAAGTTTTCACTTTACAAAAAAATTTGATTAACCGCCCGGAAAATGGATCCGTTGTTGTCAGCCGTGCTTGATCCGAAGATGCTAAAAACCAAAAAAAAAAAAAAAAAAAAAAAAAAAAAAAAAAAAAAAAAAAAAAAATTTTTTTTTTTTTTTTTAAATAATTTTTATA
>JADIOT010002506.1:7814-21543 GCA_018343995.1 Waltiozyma sp. UFMG-CM-Y6624
TTTTGTTTTTTTTTAATTTTTTTTTTTATTTTTTTTTTTTTTTTTTTTTTTTTTTTTTAATTCATTACAAAATACCAAATCCAATGAAAATTTTTTAAAATCTGTAAATTCTGATTTCAAATTTTTCTTCTTATTGTAACAGTTTTTAAAAAAGGTAATTAAAGTTACCTTCCTGATGCCATTTCTTAAGCTTATCTAAATCCCACTCAAGTATCAAACCAGTATTCGAAGCTCTTAGAAACTCTGCATGACCACCATAGACTTCAATAGTTTCTTTCTGATCGTTTAGAAAAGGTCACTGATCAAGAAGTTAGCAGAATAAGTTAACGTTCCTAATATAACAAGCCATTCGCATATATTTTGACGATGATGGACACCTAGACGCTTATCTCCTCTAAAGGTAATGTTGAAATAATCAAAACCTTCTGAAAGCAGAAAGATAGTCAAATCTATTGTGATTCAAAATTCGAACAATAGCCAACTGTTTGGATTTCAATTTTTTCTTTCCCAAACAATAAATTATTTGCACTTTCGGAATAACAAATTATATTCAATTGTTGTTGGTTTGTACTTTGAACTATTGGGTTGTAATAGTTCATAAAGTGGCAAAATCGGAGTTATAACATTCATCAATGAACATTTATCTGAATCTTTTTTTTGATCACGATGATGACTGTACTCATTATATCGGACGAAACAATCCATATTTATCATCTCTTGTAACTTTCTAGCTGGATTAACCACTTCGATATGCGTTCTTATTGGAGGATTGAACTAGGGGTTTTCCATGTGTTTGTCAGTTCATGCTAGACTCAGTGAACCTTGACTTAGGGAGTCGATAGAGTAAAACGTTATCATTAAAGTTATTACTATAGTCATGAAGCTCGATGTTCAAAAAGTTGTTCTTATAGCGATGATATGGTGCTATAATATCCTCTGTAATATAATGGTCGTTTATTACTTGCCTTTAATTCTTTGCCTTCATTGAAGGAAATTGTTTTCACATTTGATCTTTTGGCTAAATGGTCAGGAATCACAATTTTTCTTATTTTATTAGTAAGTAGGATTTTTCTTTGTGAAGTACATAGGTCGTGTCTCTTTGTATACTTGGAAGTTGTTTGATATGTTATAGACAGATTATGAACAAATACAGAGATGGCTTTTTGGAAAGATGGTATCCTTTAAAGGTTCTGTAGAACCTTGATTAATGCTTTTGATGAAGCAGTGGAGTGTATGGCTAGATTCTAAAAGCTCATATGCGATGATTTACGAGTAAAGTATGTTGAATAAAAACTTTCCATGGATCTAATTTCCTCCTAATATATAATAAAGGTTAATATATAGCTATGCAGTATTATAAATATATAAATTGTGTACCATGTGATAGCAAAATTCTTAGCAAGGTTTTATAAGCACGAAATTATTGATCAATACCAGTGGAATTGTAAAGGAGCTTCTGAAGATAATAGATTTCTCCAAATTTTTAAGCTTTAAAAAGTATTAATGGATTTACAACAGTAACCTATTTGTGTAATTTTCAGAATATTCATTATTCATAGATCTTTTAAAACGATTCTTTTACCATCTTCAATCAAAAGCTGTTGAGAAACACAAAACCAAAGGTACAAACAAGCAGAGATTATGAAACTTCCCCCATAAACACATAAGTTGTAGCAGAGGTGTTTACCTAGCCACTTGTTGTCTCCTTTTATTAGACAGGCCCAAAATTCGGTTAGATATCATATTCCAATTAGAGGCAAGCACATGTTTCCAATCAAAGGCTCCTGTATCATTTAAAACTCTTTTGTTTTTAATTTTGCCGTTTCATACTCAAAAAAATTTGACAAATGCCACAAAGAAATATAAACAAAATTATCAATTCTGAACTGGTAAAAAAACAGCCTAGATTTTCTTTTAAAAGAAATCCAGAACTTGAGATTAAATCTTTTCTTTCAACAGTTTTAGATTTTATGTTTCTGAGGTTCATGTTGACCCACTGAATAAGACAAAGTGAGACATCGATCCAATTTGAATCGTCCTCTCTGAGATTTTCAGAATATACCTCTTGGAGCGTGATCATTAATAAATGATTCTCTATAATACTGGCTTTATTTTCAATCTTTATTATGCTTTCGAGGGGAATATTTTCTAAAGTTTTTAACCCCATTTTAATAAACAAAAGAATGGTGAAAAACCTTTTGAAGGTGTAAGAATTGAGATTGACGATCCCTTCCAACAATTGTTCATAGAGTTTGTTGATTAATTCAACACTCCAATTTTGATATCCAAAAATTAGGTGAGATCTTTGAAAATTTTCCTCAGGGGCAAAATTACTATTAGTTCCACCAATTTTTAACGTTTTTACTAGCGGATCGTAGAAAAGTTGGATAAATTCATTTAGAAATTTGAAATCTGATGATTGGAAATCATTGTTGGCCAAAAAGTCATCAAAACTAGGGACAATCTGACGCACAACCTGAGTTGAATGTTGTAAATTATCTTGTTCTGAAATTGACATATCTTTTTTTTGAAGCTAATTTGTATCTTATGGAGAGATCGTATGAGTAAATAAGGTACTTTAAGTATGTTCGATATTCTAAATCAAAAGTGTCTATAATGATTTATGTGGTCTGTTTTATTGAAAAGAAAAAAAAAAGGATTTTTATATATATATATATATAGAATCTAGATTATTAAATTATTTAGAATTTTCCTTGGTTTTACTACATTATAAAAAAAAAAAAAAACCTAAAATTTGTGTGAAAAATTAGAAAGTCGCTGGATAGTTGCGCCTAAGATTGTAGTCGATACGACATAGGATACACTCAACTGGACAAAGTATTTTTAACATAATAATATTAACTATATATAAATAATAATAATAATAAAAATAGTGGGAGAGAAAACTTCACTTATTTAAAAATTCCTCAAATGTGAGTTGTATTTGAAATTACCTTATTCGGACTTAAATGGAAGACCGGGTAATTTGGTATTATAATGGATATTTTGGTTGGTGCACATTTCTAATTTTCTAAAAAAAAAAAAAAAAAAGTTCATATTATATATTATTTATTCAGACTGATCCTTAAATAAAAAACGTTTTTGAGAAAAGATATGCCACATATAAATAATTTAATACTGAGAAGTAGTAAATCATGCATATATGCACGTATTGCAGACCCAAACTTTGACAACTAATAGCACGTGATAAAAAAATTATATAGTTACTTACAATTATCATATTCCAATAAATCTTTTAATGATTTACCTAACTGGGCCGTTTGAATATATAGTTTTTGTTACACGCAATTTCATGGAAATCATATCTTGTCCTTGCGTGTAACATTAATTGAGCAGATCTAGAACCTTTCGGGTGTAATCTCTTTGGAAACTCTCAGCCTGTAGGAATTCACACAATTGACATGCAAAATTTTTAAACACTTTTTCCAAGATGTCCAGACTCCATATTTGGAATTTGGTGTAAGACTAGAATGTCGTCTGGGTGAATAATATTTTAAAAATTCAGAAATGTTTAGAGATGTGTAAAGAGTATAACCTTTCCCCCTTTCCCTGACTCATGACCCGTTGATTGGCCATTTGCAGAACCCAAAAGGCATCAAAGTAATTTAGGTTGTTTTTATCGATTTGATCATAACTTACTTATTATTTCTTTTTTACTACGCAATTTATGTCAGTATAAGGGACAGTGGGTGGTTCAAGCAGTCAAGAAACTCAATTAGTTAAAAGATCATGTTGACATTCGAAATTTTTTCAAAGTTTTACTAATAATCACCTAATTCTTCAATGATATTTCAAATAACACTCGAAATCTTACATACATGAAGTTCTTAGAAGTACTAGATTTTGTTATCATGGTTTAGTATATCATATGAATGTTTTTTTTTTTAAAAAATACACTCACTAATTTCTTATAAGATTCCCTGTTTAGATTGATATATTTACTAAATAAGGCATATGATATGCAAAACTTTTAAAACTATAAATTAGTTTAATAATATATATTTTAGTTAGAACTTTTTAATTTTTATCTTTTTTTTTAATATTCTTTGGTTGATATATGGTAATAATTGGTTAGCTAGCGGAAAGAATAAAATTGAACCTGTAATTATTTTCGTCAATCTGAAATTAATATAAACTATTATTGACGCTTCTATTAAAAAAAAAAAACAATATAATTTCTGATATAACCGTCTTTCTACTTATGAAAAGGATTTTATATATCTTTTTGTTTCCCAAAGTTTCATTCATATATATAAAGGAAATCATTAGATTTTTAATTATTTTGTAAATCGGATTACAGTAAGTAAAATAGCAAAACTATTCAATGGCTAATTATAATTCACAGAGCACTGGAAAGTTTCAACAATTAACTCTCGGTCGCCAAGTTGGTTTAAGGCGTCAGACTGTAAAGGATCTCTCCATTGTCATCTGGAGATCGGGCGTTCGACTCGCCCCCGGGAGAATTTATTTTTTTGTACGTTTTATAAAAATATTTTTTTTTATTTTGGCCAAAATACAGTAATTTTGTCTTTCCAAAAAAATCAATTACGTTAATTTATTTATCTGTCAAAGGAATATTTTATTTTAGAAAATTTTCATGATTTTTGTTTCTTTAAACTAGTGTCACTTTCATCAATTTCATCGCTGTAATCATCTTCTTCATCTTCTTCATAATCATCTGAATTTTCGAAATCATCATCACTTCCACTATCAATGAAATCTTGTTTAACTTGATAATACTCCCAAGATTTGGCCTGATCATTTCCTGTGATAGTTCTTATAATCTTTAATCTTTCATCGTTATTGCAAATTTTCCGTCTAACTCTTTTGAACTCCTCAACATCCACTGAATGTCCAACGGACATTCCTACTCTTACCAAAGTCTCGATCTTCTCTTTAGAATTCTCAGTCAAATCATGATCAAATACCATTGACCCAGTCTTGAACACCGTGATAATAGTGGATCCACCAAATTTGAAATAACCCAATTCATCCGTCCTATTCACACGATCACCCTCCTTAACAGTTAGCACAGTTGATCCAACTAACATTGCTCCAACACTGACAACAAACACCGTGCCGAATTTCTCTGTCTGAATAGGAATCACCACTCTAATATTCTCACCAAAAACATCTAAATCAGAACGAATTGCCATTGGATTCACAGTGTAATATTGACCTTCGATTAAACGCGGTTTACCAATAACACCCGTAACAGGAGAATGGAAGCGATGATAATCTTGAGGGGCAAGTCTGAAGACAGCAATGGAACAATTTTCCCAATGAGAGGGCAATGATTCCATTCCTAACAATTTCGTCAATGTAAAATGACGAGATTTGATCCATATTTCCTTAGCATGTGGGATTAAATTGAATGCAACACATCTTGAATCTGCTGGTGATGTAATAATATCATCAGTTTCACCTTCAGGAAGACGAGCCTCTGGTTTGAGTTTTCTGTAGAAGAATTCGTTGAATGTTTTGTATTCTGTTGGTTCACAATCGGTCAAATCTAAACCATGAAATCGAATAAAAGGTTCGATTTCACGGATTGAAGATGGCGAATCATATCTACCACCTTGCTTAATGGAAAGAGATTTCAATGCTGAGCGAACTTTCTTAGACTCAACACCTTTTCCCTTGTAAAGTAATCGAATACCAAGTCTAATATATAGTGACATCTTCTCCTCTATAATAAATCCAGTATCTCTATCTTGTACCAAAATGTTTGCATTATTCTTCCCTAAAGCATATTTTCCATAGGCAAATTTAATCAAGACCTTAGAATACCATCTCTTTGAAGCAAAACCTGCCGTTGCAAATGACTTTAATTTATCACCCTTAGTAGCACAGATGGCAACATGAGTGACCATATCCATGGCTTTTCTTTTATTACAAAGGGGACAACGTGCAAGTTGAATCTGTTTCCCTTGTAATGACTTGACAACCTCATCTATACTCAAAGATTCATCTGTGGACTTGTTAACAGCCGAGAAAAATTTTGTAACATCAACACCAACTTGAAAGGCTTCTGCTAAGAAACCAAGTTGTCCAATTTCAAAAGAATTACCATATTTGGAAAGAACAGTGGACCATAAAGATTCTTGAAGCTGACTATATGTCTTGTACATCACTTGAAACTTAAGTTTAGGTTTATATTGAAGTTCAGGCTTAAAAAGATCCAATTCCAAATTATAATCAACCCAATTTCCTCTTTTAAGATCTTGGATTTCATGAATTGGTATGGAACCATAAGCGACTTTATCATGGAATGAAATATTATCCTTATCATAGATTTTAAAAACAATATCAAAGTTTTTTTCATAATTAAAGATCTCAAACGAAAGATTTTGATTGAAAACAGGAGTCAATGTATGCCTTCTCCAAGAGGTTCTAAATGTTTTCTTACCACAAGATATTACAACAAACGGATCCATATCAAATCCTTTCTTAATAAATCTTTTATACGGAGGCAAATCTTCTGCAGATATGATTTTGAAAAATACAACACCATTCACCTCTGTACGACGAGGAGATTTTATTTGAGAATCGGTGATGGATTTGACGTTAAAATTTGAATCTAAGGGTCTTGGAGTAAAAGATTCCGAATCAGATAGTGAATAGTCACTATAACTAGAAATGTTTGGAGTTAATTTTGTAGCACTATCTGGAGGCTGAGTTAAATTTGTGGAAGTTTTAGGTGTTGTATTTGGAGTATTTGAATCGGAGACTGTCAACATATCAAGGCTCAATGAAGAACTTGAAGGTAGACCTAACATGCTAGCAATTTCATCCATCTCATCCTCTCCATCAAATCCATCAACTAGAATTTCAGATTCTATATCGCTGTCAGTGTCATTATAGCGGTCTTGATCATCTAATTTGACGGACTTATCTTTATCAATAATAAGTTCCTGCCATTTTTTAAAGCTTAAAGCAGTGTCCATCTTTGAGACCAATTGAAACGAAGCTTTGATGGAACCTGTGACAAAGTAATCCTCTGAAGTTGAAGAATGAAGAGCATACCATTTCTCAGGAACTTTAGTCAATGTTGTGTTTCCATCTTTTGTGAATAAATCAACTATTGAAAGCCTCAGTTCACCGAGATATATTGAGTATTTTCTATGCTTATCATACACAGCGATATGTATAACGGGATTCTTCACACGATTATTCTTTAATCTGATCTTATGTGTAGAGTTCCACTGTGGATTTGCTGTTTTTTTAACAATTGAGGTTCTTCTTGTTTGTCCATTGAAGATGATACCTGCTACCTGAAAACCAGAAAAAAAAAGTTAGTATTAGCATTTTAAAAAAACTTTTATCGAAATACTTACCATATTATAAGATTTGGCATCATTTAAAACCAAATCTTTACCCTATATTTTAATTTTTTTTTTGCTGTTAGTGATGTACTCAGAAGTTTTTAGGGATTCTTGGGAATGTTCATACCTCTATTAAATTGACCTTAAGAGACAGTCTATGGCTCTTTTCTTCGCTGTTTTTCTTTCTTCTAGGTAAGATCCTCATCTTATACTCCCTCTTCCTCTTGAAATATTGATCCACAATCCAACTAGATATTTATATTAGCAAATTAAAAGAAAAAAAATATAAAGAATTCTTTTGAAAGAAAAACCCACATTATGGCGCAATCTACAATTTGCCGCCCAAAATACATTGTCTGCCATTTGCTAACGGTAAATTTAATGCAAGTCTTGTAAGTTGATGGGTTAATACTATATTACATAATCCACCAAATTTCGCGAAATTTTGAGATTTTTTGGGCAAAAAAAAAAAAAAGATCTGTATGTTGTGTGTTATTTTTTGGTTTTGAGAACTTGTAATTTCCAATAAGATAAAATAGCTTTGATCAAAGATTAGAAACATAACAGAGGTTTACATAGCATATTCTTTTTTCTTTCCTTCCCCTCCCTAAAGACTAATACCTCTTCCGCAGATCTGATATAGACGCTATTTCCAAAAAAAAAAAAATAAACATACAAGCATACAAACAAATATAAATCATGGCATTCTATAATCAGCAACAGCAAGGAAACTTCTATCCCACACACCTCCAACACCAACAATTCGCTCCGGCCAATCCTACAACATCTTCTTCTTCTTCATACCCTGTCTTTGGTGGTGTACAAGGTGCAATGGATACACAATTTGCCCCTTCAGGGTCTATGAATAACAATTCAGGAGTTGAATTATCTAAAGGTATCCTTGCTGCTTTTTCCACATCAGGATATCCAAATGAGCCACCATTACTTGAAGAAATTGGGATCAACTTCCAGCATATAAAATTGAAGACATTGGCAGTGTTACATCCACGTGGTGGTGGATTTATTGGGCCTGAATTAAGAGATGATGCTGATTTAGCAGGCCCATTATTATTCTGTTTGATTTTTGGATTATTTTTATTACTCGCTGGTAAGGTCCAGTTCGATTACATATATGGAGTTGCTTTATTTGGTACGATCTCTCTTTTCTACTTCTTCAAATTGATGACTGATGAAGGTAATATTAGTTTCTCAGGTACAGCATCTGTTATTGGGTATTGTTTATTGCCACTTGTGCCTATTTCATTTGTGGGTATCTTTATTGATTTGAACAACTTCTTTGGATACTTTCTGTCTGCTTTAAGTATTGGCTGGAGTACTTACTCTGCTTCAGGGATCTTTGTTGCTGTTTTAGGTGTTAGAAATATCAGATTGTTGATTGCTTATCCATTAGCTATGTTTTACTGTATTTTTGTTCTTATGGCTATTTTCGTGGAGAAGACAACCAGTATATAAGCATTTTTAATATATATATATATCTTTTGGTATAAAATCTAATTCATCCAAACTTCTTTTGAATTATCAGATTTCTCAATGTTCATATAAGATTGAAATACATCAGGAAAGGGATCTTTTCTTGAAAGAATGACTGTTCTTAAGCCAGTATGATTATTTCCCTTTAAAAAGTTATTCTCGATCAAGGAAACTATGATATTTTCTATCAGAGAATCATTGATTTCAGTGGTAATCGAAGAAGATGGGTCTAATTGATAAAGAGGTTCTTTAGATGATTGGAAAGTTGAAGAAAAATTTATTGATTTGTTTAGAACAGTCGAAAGTTCATCGTATTGTAATCTAAAATTACCCCTTTGTGAGTTGATCAGTTGGAAAGTATTGAATATTAGGTTTCTGAAGATTAATATTCTTGATTTCTGAACCATCAAAATTAACAATTTTCTAGATTTGAAATACTCTTCATATTGTTGAACATGTGATTGAAACCCAATAAAGTTCCCCGTTTTCAAATAACGGCATAATGGTGAATATATTTCATTTAATTCATTAATGTACTGAATGAATTTCTTGGATGGATATTTCCCAATAAGTAACCCTACTGGAACCAAGTATCTTAGAATCTTTAAGGTATTCACTTCAGATCTAGCACTATTGTTGACAAAACACCAGTTTAAGTGAAGATAAGCCTTGGCCAGCTGATTCTTGATAATATAGTATCTTGCTAAGATATAACGATATTCAACTTGTTCTTCTCTAGAAAACAATGATAATTTGAAATTAGCCAAAGTATTCATATTTGCAAAAATATTGGCACATAACAGAGGGTTATTGATAGTAAAATATAACATATTAAGCCGATTGACAACAAAGATGATCAATTTCTTCTTCTCAGACATAACCTTCAGAGCTCTAAGATGATTGAAAACTTTGGACAAACATGTTGAGATGAAAATTAACCTTTTGAATCTTTTCCCCTTGACGTTTTCATTCAAGATTAGATCCATTCGTTTCATTAATGGGAGAAGAAGCTTCGTTGTTGTTTTGAAAAGATGAGCTAAACTATTACCAAACTGATTGTTCAACAAAGCCACTGTAAGATCATTGTAGTAAATAAGGAATAAATCATGGGATTTTAAGATAGAAACAGGATTAAAATCACGTACTAATTTAAGGTACGATATCACAAGAAGAGTTAGCGCGCCCCAATCACCATCAAAGAGATTCATAGATTTGATCTTGGAATCTATATCTGTGTCATTGAGGTTCTGTAATACGGGTTGTAGTTGGGCTATTCTGTTGACGGTTTCTTCACTGTTGATGACGTCTATACTCAAAAGATTGTCGAAACAGGTGATATTTGATGAGTTCTGCGCAGAAATACAGGCTAATTGAAGTTCCTGAGTGAATTTTACCAATGAATTTGTTTCCATTGCAAAGTAATTTTCCACTCTTTAAAAAAAAAAATAAAAACAAAAAGAAAAAGGAAGTATTTAGTTGTTGTTCAGCTCTATTTCATAATTCTTTGTTTACTTTTCATAAAAAAAAAAACAGGAATTCCGCGGCACCAGTTAAAAGACTACAGTCACGTGATTAAGGGTTTCAAATTTTGAAATATTGAAAAATTGGCAAGACACTTTTTCGATAGA
Organism: Waltiozyma sp. UFMG-CM-Y6624; assembly: GCA_018343995.1. NCBI lineage: Eukaryota > Fungi > Ascomycota > Saccharomycetes > Phaffomycetales > Wickerhamomycetaceae > Waltiozyma > Waltiozyma sp. UFMG-CM-Y6624. Next base: position 18,280 of record JADIOT010002506.1, read on the forward strand.
CAAGTTTAATTTAATTACATTATAATTTTTCAACATATACTGCACAATTTATTTTAGTAATTCAGGTTCAAGACCAAGCAAAATCTATCCAATAATAATAATAGTAACAGTATTAGTAATAATATGAACGTCACTGCAAGTCGAAGTGCCAGCAATCCCAATTTATCAATAGATTCTGCCGTGGACCCAACAGTTAGTAAAAGAATTGCTTTAAAGGAATCAATTTTGAAAATTCAAACGAAAGAACAAGGGAAACAGCAAAGTGCTTCACCATCCACACCTGAAAACAGCAATAGCGATTTATCAAATCAGACATCAAAAAAGAAAAAATCCAGAAAAAGAGGCTCAAGGTCTAAATCTAAAGCTAAGAAATCAAAGTCTAAAGAAACTCAGATTCCACAAGGGTTTAAGCTTTCAATTCGTCATATCCCAGCATCTTTAAGCTCTGAAAAGTTTTGGACCATAGTTCATGATTATGTTCAGCCAAACTTGATCTATTCTAAGTATTACATACAGGGTCATTATTCAGCTAAGCCTTTCAAAGCTCCGACTTATTCCCGTGCATATATCAGTTTCAAAGAGGCCAAAATCGCTGAAGAGTTCGTTAAGACCTTCAAGGCTGTTGTTTTTGAAGACGATAAAGAGTCGATGACTTCTATGTATATGGAGTCGTTGTACACCCATATGCCAGTGATGAATGAACCAGAACCAGAGGTTTCAAATTCTTCTTCTTCTTCTTCTTTGACACCATCTTGTTTAGAAGAACATCCAAGTTTCCAAAGATTCTTGAAAGTCTTGAATAATGAGAACGAAGAAGCTCCTGAATCATATATTTTTAAAAAGGCCAAGGTTATTGCTTTGTTGAATAAGAAAAATAACCCCTCGGATTTAGAGAAGGGAGATAAGAAGACAAAACTTATTACTGAGAAGGAAAGTAAGAAGAAAAAGAAGAAGAAGAAGATACAGACAAAGAAGGAAGCCAAAGCTTCTGAAGTTCCTAAGGAACCTTCATCCGACAATGAGACCAAGAAGGGTGAACCACAAACACAGAAGATTAAATCCAAATCTAAGACCAAGGCGTCTAAGAAAGAAAATAAAGATTCGAATGCCACTGAAACAGAAAAGGTCAAAATAAGCACTAAATCAAAGAAGGCTCAAAAGACCAAAGAAGATTCTAGCATTACAAAGTTGATATCAGTCACAGATTCTGACAAGAACAAAAATAACGTAGCTAACTCCAATACTACATCTGAATCACAATTACCTGCAGTGAAAACTAAGTCTAAGAAGAAACAGAAATCAAAGAAAGTACAACCTTTAGATTCAACAACCCAAATTCAAGACCAAAAATCACAAGTACAGATTACAACAGGCAAACAATCTCAACCTAAAGCAAAAAAATCGAAACAAGCAGCCACAACACAAATATTACCGAATTGTACTGATTTTTCAAAATTGGAAGATTTAAAAAAACAACCACAACTGCAAAGTCAAGAAATGAAAAAGAATATCACTTCATCATCTGAATCAAGTAATAACCAAGGACAAGCTTCAAAACCAAAAATGATGTTGATGAGAAGAAAAGAATAATCAGGTTCTGTATAGGCAGTTAATTCGATTTAATCCCAGATAAGGCAACACCCCACTTTAGGCATTATTCGCGCGTGTTTTTTTTTTTTTTAAATTTAACGGCGCTGGTCGAAAAAAAAAAATGGTTTGAAGGGCAAAATGTTTGTCATAAAGATAATTTAATAAAACAACATATCAAACTTTTTAGAACCATAAGTGTAACAAAAAAAAGTTCAAACCATAATTACACCTATTGATTGTTTTTTTTTTCTTTTCCTATATTTCATATTTTTTTTTCTTCTTCTTTTTTTTTTGGGCATAATTAAAATATTTTAAAAGCAGTTTAAACAGCATTTTATTAATACTCACAGGATTAAAAATAAATACAACTAAACATAATATGTCAGACAACGGCCCAGATAAATGGCTTGAACAAATCAAGAAATGCCAAGCATTAACAGAATCAGACATGAAACAATTATGTGAATTAGTGAAAGAATTATTAATGGAAGAATCCAATATCCAACCAGTTCAAAGTCCCGTAACAGTATGTGGTGATATTCATGGTCAATTTCATGATCTATTAGAACTGTTCCGTACAGCAGGTGGAATACCAGATGATCATAACGTCAATTATATCTTTCTTGGTGATTATGTTGACCGTGGTTATTTTTCCTTGGAAACTTTCACTTTATTGATGTGTTTAAAGGTAAAATATCCTTCCAGATTGACATTAGTTAGAGGGAACCATGAATCTAGACAGATTACACAAGTATATGGGTTTTATGAAGAATGTCTGACAAAGTATGGGTCCACTACTGTTTGGAAATATTGTTGTCAGGTTTTCGATTTCCTTACATTAGCTGCTATTATTGATGGTAAGATATTATGTGTCCATGGTGGATTATCTCCTGAAATCAGAATGTTGGATCAAATCCGAGTTCTTTCAAGGGCTCAAGAAGTTCCTCATGAAGGTGGGTTTTGTGATTTGGTCTGGAGTGATCCTGATGATGTGGAATCATGGCAAGTTTCTCCACGTGGTGCTGGGTGGTTATTTGGTAGTCAAGTTGCCAGAGAGTTCAACCATGTAAATAATTTACAACTGATTGCTAGAGCCCATCAGCTGGTTATGGAAGGGTTTAAGTACCATTTTAAGGATAAGGATGTTGTCACTGTTTGGTCTGCTCCTAACTATTGTTATAGATGTGGTAATGTTGCTAGTGTCATGAAGATTGAGGATGATTTAGTGCCAAGGTTTAAGATTTTCACTGCTGTGCCGGAAGAATCAGATAAGGCTCAAGCCAACCAACCTAACAGAAGTGAATATTTCTTATAAAGAAAGACTGTTTGTTCTTGTTCTTTTTTTTTAATGATGATAATGATGTTATTATGTATTATAGATTCACATTTTTGGTATTCCTTTCTATTCCAAGGTTTTTTTTTTTTTTTTTTTTTTTTTAAAAAAAAAAAGGTAGTTGACCCTTTACTAATTAAAATTGGTTTATTTTCAATTCTATCTTCTTCTTTTTGTTGCTGTTTCCCCCTTCATTTCTTAATTGGACTAGTATTTATTTATTTAATTCGATTTGGTATATATACGTTTAATATATATGTAAAATAAAAAATAAAAAAAAATTAAAATTATGAATATAAAAAGACGACATAAGATAAACTAAAAAACAAAAAAAAAAAAAA
>JADIOT010002507.1:3111-51347 GCA_018343995.1 Waltiozyma sp. UFMG-CM-Y6624
TTTTTTTTTTTTTTTTTTTTTTTTGATTTTTACATCTAAACAAATATGCAGATATATGTGATTAATTTCCAAGTGCAGTTTCCTACATACATAACAATTAAAAAACAGTTGATTTTAATATATAAGTATAAATATATAAATAATAAAACTTATTATTTTGAAAGCAATTTTTATAAAAATTCTATCATATTCAAAGTATATAAAAGAAAGAAAAAATATATTTAATTGCTAATATATAAATATAGGTTTTTTTTTGATAATTTAATATAAATTAATCTGTTAATAATTTATATACTATTAATTAATAATAAATACGATATATCAATACTTTTAGGAAGTATCAGTTATTATTAATTAAAAAGAAAATTAATTTAAATATATAATTAAAAATATATACATAAATAATTTTATTTATTTATTTATTTATTTATTTATTTATTTATTTATTTATTTATTTATATTAGACTTAATAAACTGAAAATTTAATAAATATATATATATATATATAAAAAAAAAAAAATCTATATAAATCTTGTCGGTAATAATAATTTGCCGAAAATCGGCGTACATATCCCGAAAGCTCACACTACAAATATAATAAATTTAAATAATTTTTTTTTAAATCTATAAAGTTTATAATTTTAAAATTGAAAAAAAAAAAAAAGTTCTAATAATTAATAAACGCTCACTTCATTTTTATTTCAACAAATATATATTTCAGCATTTATATAAAATTTTGCATCAAGCTTCAGTTTTATCTTCCTCCCCATCTCCTAATTCACAGCTCGCCACTCTCCAAATTCTATAAACTTGTTGTACTAACGACATCTCTGGGTAAATCAAAAAAAAAAAAAAAAGAAGAACATGAATTCTCATGCTACATCCAATCATGTTCACACCGGAAGCAGCAGCAATTCACAAATGATTAAGCTTATCACAATTCGTTTAAAAGAGGCTGCTCTTGATTCTCCAAGTTTCAGAACAACTTTGAACCATACAACGACACAGATAGATCATATTGAGCAATGGATTGATGGATCGATAAAGTCAATAAAGAAGTATCCCCAGCAGTTCTCTGACTTCAAACAACTCAACCAAGTTTTGTTGTCGCAACTTTTACCTGAATTTCTCAAAAATGGGTTGCTTAACTCAGAATTGACCTTTAATGTTGTCAACAACTCACAGGCAAACTTGGAGAATCTTTGGGATAAAAGTGTCTCTGATTTAAATGTAAACCATTTACAAATAATAGAATTACTTTCTAACGTTTCTAAGACCCATATAAAACGTTACAAGGAGATCAAGAGAAACCTAGATTTTCTTCAGAATAAACATGATACATTTCTTCAAAAGTTTCTTGCCCAATCAAAACAGAAAACTCCACATTCATTAAGGGAAGAATCTTACCAGTTGTTTGAAGCTAGAAAACTGTATTTATCATGTCTTTTAGATTTTCCAATTGAGATTTCAAAATTTCATAACATTCTCAATGAGGTATTGATTACGATCTCTGATATTCTTTTAAAGGATAAATCTTCATATGATAAGGTATACTTCGAAAAAGTTAGGGCTTGGACAGAGGCACAATCAAAATCTATCAATTTGTTACTGAAGGACATTCTCAGTTCTAGAGATCAAATCGAATTGGCAACTATTGATCATATTAAACCTTCAAAGAACATAAACCAGTATGACGTTTCTCTGTATTCAGAGAAAAACTTACTATCTTATATTCCAGAAATAGATGGCGACAATCCAAATATTACTTTTGAAAAACATGGGTGGCTTTTAATGAAGACTTATGTTGGTAGTCCATCAAGAGCCATCTGGGTTAAACGATGGATGTTTGTTAAATCTGGTGTCTTTGGAATATTCTGTATCTCTCCATCTAAGAATTCAGTGCAAGAAACAGATAAGATTGGGATTTTGAATATTAATGTTCAATATTTGCCAAAGGAAGATAGACATTTCTGCTTCAAGATTTCTACAGAAGACACAGTTATTGTTCTTCAAGCTGAGAGTCTCAAGGAGTTGAAATCATGGTTGAGAGTATTTTACTATGAAAAACAAAGAGCTTTGGACCCAACTAATGAATCAAGTATTTTGGCATCAGGAAGATATCCACCGTTATTTACAGAATTTGCATGTACTTCATTAACCTCTGTTGATGTTGAATTAACTAGCACCAAAGTTAAACAACAAGGGAATGTCTTGGATGGATCAGATACATTGGTATCAACCAAACTTTCGTTATTAGCTCCTCATTTTTTCCAAGAATTATCAGATAATAATCAATATAAATATCTTGATATTGTCATACCAATGAATACGCTTAAGTCAAGAGTCTCAATCGCTGCTCATGCCTTTACTTTGCCCTCAGGCTTACCAAATGCTGTTGTGGCTAATACATGGGGGTCGGTCAACTGGGGGTTATACTATATGTATGATAACGTGAAGGCATTTAACGGATATCAATCAAAGTTCGTTTTGAAAGACAGTTCCAATAATCTATCCAAGATTATAGATAAACAACCTTATCCTGACTATTATCCAAGTAATTTGAAGGGTTACGACATTCAAATGAGATTATTGTTTGATTATGCGATCGGCAAAGATGAACTTTTACTTTGTCGTTTCGATTGTCTTTGGGGATTGAACCCTGAACAAGAATTAATAGGGTCTTGTTTTATAACACATAAGAATTTATACGTTTACTTGAACTCTGCGGGGTTTATATCTTTGATCAAGAAGCCACTATTTGATATCGTTGCCGTTGAAACACAAAGAGATCAATTATGGGATGTTTTGAAGATTTATGATATTGAAGGGTTAAATATGAAGGGAAGAATCTTTATAGATGATACAGAATCCATCAAGAAAAAGATTGATTTACTTATTCACGAAATTTCTAATAACAAACCAAGATCGAATCATGAATTGATCACAGAATTACTTAAAATTGACAAAGAAGTAGAAGATTTAAAAAAACATCTATCAGGAACTGATCAATTACCCTCAGAATTAGCTCATAGAGCGATGGAACTTAAAGAAATGTCCTCATTTCAACCTTTCAAGGGGTCTACATTGGCCAACACCGAGATCAAGACTAACTATTCAAACGATTATACACTAATAGCTGTAGAAACTTTCAATGCACCTGCCAAGGCTCTTTTCCATATTCTTTACGGTGACCATACCTCCATTTTCAGAGACACAGCTGAGTTCATTGAATATAATGACTTCCATTTAACACCATGGTTCCAAGATGGTGACAAGGTATCCCGTATCTATGATTTTAAAGTCAGTTTCATGAAGCAATTTCTCCACAGTAATGAGTCCTACCTTGCCAGAATTCGTCAAACTATCGAAGAATTGGTTGATAACAAATATTACAGAATCGAAGAAACAAAGGCACCAATGAAGGCTGCGTTCACTGATTACGTTCAATTTGTTAAGAAAGTAGTCATTGTGGAGACTGATGCTAAGAACAGTAAGATCTACTTCTATGGGAAGTTTTTGTATCCTGATGGGAATATTAAGATTTTCATGAACAAAATTCTGACAGTAACTTCCTTGAGACATAATAAAACTGAAACTTTCAAAGTCATCAATTTTTTGCATAAATCTGTTGAGAAGCTCGGGACCCATGGGAAGATTCTTAAGGCTATAAGATTATATGGTAACTTGAGTAAAGTCGAAACACCACCTGAATTAGATGAGATTGAGAACGCCTTATTTGACCTGTCCATTGGCTCACAGTTTAGATATTTCACCAAATCAGCATTTTACACTATTACCAAGTTACTTTTCTTATTTACGAGAGTGGTTTATGCAATAGGGTTTGGGCTAATTCAAGCCATTTCTTCAAATAAATTGATTACTTTCTTGTTATGCTGCTCTATTTTGTTCAATATCTTCCTCATGGGTAGATCTTCAGTTTCTTATTGGTATGATCGCAGATCTGATAGAATCTTGAGCGATTTCAAACAAAGCTTGATGGCAAACCGTCTTGACAGGGCTTTATCATTGGACGAATTAGAAGTGTTACAAGGATACAACTTCAACACAACTAGTGAATGTTTCAACAAATTCCGTGATATAGCCTCTTCTTCTTCTTACGGAACTCAACTAGGCCATTCTGTTGGTGCTAAATTCCGTGAGACAAGACATCAGATTGCTGTCAAGAGAAATGATTTGATTGTTCAGTTGAAGGTTCTAGAGAATGTAGAGAAGGAAATTTTGAATGGTAGTTTCAAAAACTTCTTAATGTCTGAGATCAATCTCTGCAGGGTTTCATTGGATGAGCTCCACGTTGAAGATGAAGGACTAAAGAGTTATTGTGCCGAATGTATCAAAGAGTTCAAAGCACTGTCCAGACATGATTCTTCAGTTCCTTTACAATTATTATAACCACATATTTAATTTTAAAAAAAAGAAAAAAAAAAATATATGTATATAAAAATTTGTCTAATCGATTTTTTTTTCTCCCTCACAAACCTCTACCAGCCAAGTTATCTGCGATGTCCAAGTACAGGGCAACTGTATCGATACCTTTAGCACCCTTAATGATTTCAGATCCATCCTCATCAGTAATCAATTTATCAGCAGACCATTTCACCATAGCTCTTTTAAGCAAGCTTGTCCAATTGATAATATCCAGGTGATCACAATCAACTAAAGTCCCCAAATAGGTGCCCCATTTAGCAGAGTTAACAGAAACCATTCCATCATTTTCACCTCCCTTATCAGCAACGATTTTCCAGGTTGCATAAAAGACATTATAAAATTGAGGTTGGAATGATGCTCCATAACTAAAATATTGTACATCTGGAGAATCTTTAACGATTTCATTGAATTCTTTCATATGGGAAGTCGTGAGTTGATAAAGACATGTTGGCAATTTAAAAGCCTTTGGAATCATCGGAGCATCTTTGACCAGGTTTACAACAAAATCTGCCATCTCTGAGCCTCTATGTGGTGTTGTTATTGTTGTAAGACTGACCACCTCATAATTGGATTCTTTATTATATTTGTCAATCAGATATCTTGAGTCCAAGCCACCCATTGAATGTGCAATCAAATTGACTTTCAATCGTTCACCAGTTTGTTTTAAAGTTCGTGAATCTGTCACTTTTTCATCGTTATAAATCTCAGCTTTGGATTTATCTTCACGAATCTTGTCAATTTGTTTCTTGATGAAATTATCCAATCTTTCTGCTCTTTGTTCTATGGATCCAAACCCTGGAACTCTAGCAACAAAAACTTCACATCCACGAGATCTAAGTTCCTCTTCAATACCATACCAATACTCCAAAGAGATAGATCCATTCTGTGAATCGTCTAAAAAGACGAAATCCTCAGGTTTTACTTCACCTTTTATTAAACGAACTATAAGATCAAGTGATGGTAAAACCATGATCCGATCGAAGCCAGAGAGACCATGACAAAGAATTATGGGATTTTTTGGAGTACGATAGTTTTGTTTTCTTTGAAGTGTATTTATTATCTCTGATGATTTTGGTTGATCTTTGGTTGTTGAATCAGATTCTGGTTTGATTTGAACTTGTTCATTATTTAGAAGTTTTGATAATAGTTGCTTTTTCCAATTTGTATCATCAGATGAAATAGAGCTTTTATCTTCAGAATCATCATTATAGACAATTTTAGTTGAGAATAGTGTTGCTATAGTTGATGTTGCTGTAATGAAAACAAAGTTTCTTCTTGCGGGGAACCTTGAAAGAAAACGAAGTGTGGATCTATAGAATGTCATGATTTCAAGAAGGGTAGGTTTTTTTTTTTTTTTTTGGTGGATCTTGGGTTAATTATCAATCAAGAGAGAGAGAGAAATTGATGAAATAATTTTTTAAAAAAATTTTTAAACAAAAGAAGAATAATATTATGGAATTTCATCTGCAAATTTCGGAGATTCTTACTTTATATTTAATTTTTATTTTTCATATTGAGACGAAATTAATGCATTAATGTGCATAAATAGACTTTTTGTTTTTGTCTCTATTTTTTTTTTCTTTTTGTTTAAATTAAATTAAATTAATTTAAAATAAATAAATTAAGGACACACCCATAATATACCAATAAACAAATCATTTAACCATTAATATATATATATATATTTATACACAAGATAATAACCACACTCCCATTTTAAACCAAATAATCATTGACACAACGATGACACCAAACCTTAAAACATCTAAGGACATCTTTCCATACAAATTTCAACAAGATCTCATTAATAAAGTTTGATATCTCCATTATCTCTTCTTCTTCTGATTGAAGAAGCAATGGAACTGAATTTTCGGTCTGTGCTTCAGAGGAAAGATGTTTCTGTAATTCGTCTATCGTAGATAACAGTGATTCCAATACGGAGAAATATGTCATTGGAGTGATTTGATCCTTTAGCGATCTTGCATTTGCACTGCTGCTGCTAGTATCTGTTGTACTTCCAATTCTTGTTACTTGTTGCTTTATTGTTGAGATTGAACTTGTATGTTTATGTGAAGGTGCTATATTGGTGGATGTTATTGAGGAAACACGTTGATGTGTAAGAAGCGTACTACTACTGCGGCTAGTGTCAATGGTCAAAGCCAATGAGTTCCTTGCTGTCCGGGTACTATTGGTATTGTGTAGTTGTTTGTTTTCTAAGGTTAAGGAAGTGGAGAGTCTCTTTTCAGACTTTGATTTATCAACAGAAACATGATCAAAAGAAGATGACAATCTCAATTCAGCAATTTTTTTATTAAGATTACCATGATTCAAACTAGTGCTGGAATTCACATTATTATCAACACCCAATAAGCCAAAAGCTAACACCAATTTTTCAAAATATGCCAAACTTTTAGCGGTATCTTTCTTTATCACCTTATCCCCTTCCGTTTTATAATCCAAAACAGCTCTAAGCAAGGATTCAACCTCATTAATGACATTTACCTTAACACTCCCATCATAGATCATAACTCCTCCTTGTACAATACCATCTTTGCTAATGACTGCATTATCATTATCGTATATTTGAGGGGTGACAAATAGTTTTGGATGTAAAAAGACTCCCTTGGTGTTTGTATGTGTCTGTATCAAGATTTTCAGTTGTTTCACTATAGATCTAAGTACTATTGAAAGGTTTGAGTTTTGACTTGATGAGCTGAATGATCCATTTTGATTAAACAAGGGAGGAGTTGATGGAGGGGAATATAGTTTTCTATACATTCCGACCCTTTTTTCTCTTTCCCTATTTTCCTTTTCATGTTGTGCTGTGGAAATAGAAGTACTATCGCCATTTGTCCAACTCTGTTTATTTCTTATCACACTTCCTTTAGATGTACTGGCTTGACTGGTTTGACTATTTGCTACGGAATAAACCTTAACCATCTCTGGTAAGGGACCATCACTGTTGATCTCCCATGAGTCGAACGAGTCTGAATGTGTCAATAGTGGTTTTGGTTGTGAGTGTGGAGGAGTTCCAACGTATTGTTTGGTGAACGTTGACGATCTGGTGATTGATTGGTTGATAACTGGAAAAGGAGGAGAATGACGACCAGTAAGTTCGGAGGATAACGACGAGGCAGAATACTTGTTTTGCAGTCCTATATCGTAGGTGAATTCTGCTGGGTAAGATCCCATTGAAGATGCTGGTGATGAAGGTCTGAACATTTTTGTAGGAAGTTGGGAAGCAAAGGGAAAAAGTATTTTCAGCCCAAACCCAAAGATGGCAAGTTTGAAATTTAAGGACAAAACAACGGTCTCTTTATAAACACTGATGGGATGTCACATATATAAAAGAAAAGGAAAAGGAAAAAAAAAAAAAAGAAAATTCCTGATTGTAAAATAAAGTGAAGTACACGCTAGTAATTAAATTAACGCTCATGCTCGATCCAACGGTTTTCGTACGGAATGCTTACAACATTCCTTTTGACCAACCTCAATGCAGCAGGGGTTTAAAGGTCTAGACCTCCAAACTCACAGGACAATAATAGTAAACGAAATAATCATTGAAGAAGAGTATCTAAGTATTATATATAAATATATATATTTCTTTCACAGGTTTAAAGTCACCCGTGGATAAATATAAATAATCATATTATGTAAATAATAGGAGGGAACTGGATTACGATCCTACTTAATAACACAGTTAAAAAAATCAAAAAATACAGATCAAGAAGTCAGAAACATCTATCTATATATATACAAGCCAAATTTAATCTGAATAATGAGCATAAATATTTAGTACCCACGTCTTTTTGCCTCCGTAACAACCCACATTAATCTTCTAACACCTTCATCGAAGACTCTCTTCTTTCTTCTGATTTGTTTCTCCTCAAGAACCTTACCAGCCTTTTTATGGAATCTCTGTGCCATCTTTTCACCCTTGATATTATTAGCAGAAATTAAACCTCTTAATCTCTTGAAAGCTGTGTTCAAATCTTGTTTTTGAACTCGCACCATACGACCTGAGATAGCTCCTGTGCGAGGCAATTCTAGCCCTTTGGATCTGACATCTTCAGGAAGTAGTGCACTAGCACCTTTTGTTGCTTTTGTGGATTTAACGTTCATATTGGCCATTTGGGAAGCCCCCGATTGTCCAAGTGCTGACAACACATTACGGATACTGCTACTGTTGTGACGCACTGGTGGGGTCAATCTGTAGATCGAAGTTGTGAATTGCTTGGTTATGGAGGCGAACATTTTGTAGATGGTAATTTCTAAAAACAAAAAAACAAAAAAAAAATACTGCTTTAAATTAGGCAGATTTCTTATCGTTTTTGAATTAACTTTACTTTAACTCTTGAATTTTTACTCGACGAATTTTCTCACCAACACCAGTTTGAATTTTGCCAAAAAAAAAAAAAAACCTTACATAATCAATTTACTTATGTAAGACATGTTAATTTATTCGCCAATGTGTAATAGGCAAAAAAATTAACAACAATAAAATATACAGTGAAAATTTAAACTGTGAGAAAATTCTAATAGGGCCATACCAAAGTAGATACCGTTTGTTTCTTTTGCAAAAATGACTGAAGTTACTACATCCTCAGAAGCAGCTCAATCTGTGGACTCTAAAATTGCAAATGAAATCACCGAAGAAGTTGCTAACTTAGAAGGTAAGTCCTGATTTTCTCTCTCTCTTCCTTGAACCGGGGTTTTTTTTTTCAGAACTTGATATACTAACCTTGTATTCTCAGTATCCCAAGAAACCACCGAAAAAAAGAAAAAGAAGAAATCTAACAACAAAAAGAAGAAAAAAACTGTAATCCAACCAATTGAAACATATTACCCAGATGGTAAATACCCAACCGGTGAATATCAGCCATACGTTATAGACACCAATCTCCAACGTGTAACCTCCGAAGAAACCCGTTACTTGGAGAACCAAAACGAGGAAAAATGGCAATCATTGCGTAAGGCTGCTGAAATCCATCGTAGAGTACGTACACATATTTCTACACGTCTTTCACCAGGTATGACTACTACAGCAATTGCCGAAACTATTGAGAATACAGTGAGATCATATTCAAACGAACCTGATTCCAAAAAGGCAGGTGTGGGGTTCCCGACAGGTGTTTCCCGTAATGATTGTGCTGCACATTACACACCTAACGCAGGCGATACCACTGTTGTTGAATATGATGATGTTATTAAGATCGATTACGGTGTTCATGTTGATGGTTATATTGTTGACTGTGCCTTTACCAAGACTTGGAATCCTCGTTATAAGAACTTATTGGACGCTGTTCGTCATGCTACTAATACCGGTATTAAGGAAGCAGGCGTTGATGTTCGTTTGACGGATATCGGTGAGGCAATCCAGGAAGTGATGGAGTCCTATGAAATTGAATTGAATGGTAAAATCCACCCTATAAAGGCAATCAGAAATTTATGTGGTCATAATATTGATAGATACCGTATTCATGGTGGGAAATCTGTTCCTATTGTCAAGAATGGAGATGAGACGAAGATGGAAGAAGGTGAGGTGTTTGCTATTGAAACTTTTGGGTCCACTGGGGCCGGTTATGTTCGTACAGAAGGTGAATGTTCTCATTACGGGCTTAACGACGGGTATAAAGATATCCCTGTTCGCTTGAACCGTGCCAAGGCCTTATTACAAACTATTGAGAAGAATTTCGGCACTTTGCCTTTCTGTAGAAGATATATTGACCGTGTTGGTGAAGAGAAGTATCTTTTGGCTTTGAACACTTTGGTAAGGGATGGGATTTTACAAGATTATCCTCCACTTATGGATTCCCCTGGTTCTTATACTGCGCAGTATGAACACACTATTTTGTTGCATGACAAGGGTAAGGAAGTTGTCTCAAGAGGTGAGGATTACTGAATGGAAACTCTCTGTTACATGCGATACTATTTATATTTAAGGTAATAAATGAATAGTTTTTAAAACCAACTTATTTTTGAGGAGAAGATGCATCAAAGACTTCGCTCATGCATAGAAATGCACTTGTACGCACACATTAACTGTTATTCATGTAAAGACATGTACGTATGCATATTTTTTGAATTCAGTTGATATTTTTTCTCTTCCTCTATGAGATTCTACAGTATATCTTAAAATTGAAGTCACCTTCGTAAACCTTGTACCATAGCTTCATCATAACTAGGAAGTCTTCTAGAGGGAGATCTAACAACCCCTGAACTCAATTCATTAACACTTTGAGACTGATTTGTCTGATTTGTTCTCTGCGATTCCCTCATATACTCAACTCTAGGCACCTCAATACCACTGGCTAAAGTTAAAGGGGACATCAATTCAATTCTTTGATATTGGCCCTTAAAATTCCCAGCATCCTGAGCTAAAGGATCCTCAAACACAGCCTTGAATTGAAGTGAATAAGTCCTTTTCAAATGACAAGATTCAAAACTTGGTGCTAAATTCACAGGAATCTTATGATCTTGGTATAGAGACTTAGGCAATTGAATTTCATATGTGTGTTTTGGCTTTTTAATGCTTGGATCCAGCATTAGACTATGCTGCTTAGAAATTTGAGCGTATGCCAAATCAATATCACCTTGAGTATGAATGTCCAAAATCGAAATAAATTTCGATTCGACATGTGTTTTGTTATGACACGAGACTTGTGTAGTGGATATCAGATTTATACTAAGTCTCTTCAAGATAATAAGGCCTAATTTTGAAGATCGATTATCTGGATTGAGATACTTCCGAGGGTTAATTTGGGAGACTATAAATATTTTAAAGTTTAACTTCTGTCCTAGCGTTAATATTCCTTCGTTTTTCCATCGCAGTTCAAATCCAAAGGGGACATCTCTTGCTGGAACGATCATGTTGTGATCCGATTGATTTCTGTCATATTTAACAGCTATTATCTCTGGAATCTTATTCAAGAAAATACCTTGTTTTTGAATGAACATTTCTTTACTTATTTCTCCGTTTGCATCCCGATTACGATCATACAATGGCGTAAATGGTACTAGTTTCAAAGGCTGTGATACTGTGATGTTATCTCTCGAGCTTGATTTATGGATCGTTGCTGTGAACAGATATTGAACATAGTAGTAGTCGTTTGGACCATTTAATGATGGTGGCAAAGGACAGTTTGGCAGATGGTTGAAGGTGTCTTTATCTTGATATAAAGAAGATTCGGTAACTGCCGAGTTATTAGATGAAATACTTAACTGAGATAATAATGAAGAATAACTTGTCTTTTTTTGATCTTTAGATATTATTTCTGTTGTTGTTTGTTGCCGTGTTTGCAGATTCAAAGTGTAGCAATATGACTCTAAAGGGATTAACAACTCAAATGGGAAAACATAAGATCCTGGACCCAATATATAATCAGGAGCCACATTTAAAGAACTATCAGATGTAGTAACATTACCAATTTGTCCTGTTTTTATCAAATCAGCAGTAATATTCCTTGATTCAGGAAACACAATCTTGGAAATATCAACAATTTTATGTTTTTCTTCATACAGTGTAACCAGATCCTTTGATGACTGTCTTTCTTCTCTTCTGACATTCAAGAAACTTGTTGAATCACCATGAAGCCCTACTTCAATACATTGTAAACGGATTCTTGACCTGACAGTGAGATGAAGGGAACCATGTATTTGCTCTAATGGGGTGTAGCCTAAGGGGTGTTGAGAGGGTATAATGGTTAGTTTAATTTCGTATGGGTTTGAATTTGCCGTCGTTAGCTTGGTGTTCGTGGATGCCTTCATGGTTTAAGGGTTGAAAGAGAATTTGACAATTTTAAACACTCTCAAAAACCTGAGCACTTGATGGTGTGCAATTTGGTACCAATTTAAAACTGACGTTTTCTTTATAAATATTGGGTTAGTTTTTTCCAATAATTTTCAAGTGCTGATACATCACCTCTTAACTGAATTCCAGATGTTGATCTTGGGAATTAGTACAGATCTAATCCAATCCATCATGTCTCGCTAATAAGATTCTCGACCATCTTGGAAAGCTTCTTCATCGTTGTGCCTGTTTTTCTTTTTTTTTTAAATTACACGCAGATGACTACAGCTAATGTCCGGGTGTAAGCTAAATAAATTAATAAAACAGTTACTTCCGATAATGTCCTACGCTATCATCACCTTTTGATAACCCGGTAAGCCGACAGAGATAGCTGAAGATGTATTCTTTGAATTCGTTTTAATCTCTTTGTCACACTCTACAAAATTATGGTAAGTGTTTGTAGATTTCCATTCAATCTTAACATCGTGGGGTTGAATTTCCATAAATTAGCTGATAATATTTTTTTTTCAAAAGATGGCCGTGAATTATCGGTGTTATTTCCAGGTAAATTCATATTGAATGATATTGATAAAGGTTCGTGTTTATTTTGTGTCTGTTGTTTGACGAAAGGAACTTGTGGTGGCCTTTCCTCAGAATCCTTTATCTCCTGATGACTAGAGTCACCATGGTCCCCCACTTCAGATCCACATACATCTCGAACATGCAAACGATGTATAGTATTTATCCCTGATAGTGGCATTAATAAAAATTATTTGATCTTATGACATGACAGTCCATCAAGACCAAAAAAAAAAAAGAAAGGTGTATTCAGTATGGTAATCTTATTTATTCATGAGGATAAACTTCGCAAAAAACCGTATCTTTTTTTTGGGAGCTATTTTGATTTAATATCGACAAGATTCCAATTATTTGAAAATGATATTTATTTTAGATCAGCAGCGCTCATCCAAATATTAACAGGTTGAATATGGCGTGTGATAATATTTGAAGATGGCCTAATAGAGGTTCATGTTAAATTTGTATAAGTGATCATTTGGGGATACATTCCACTCTCTAAGTTTGCATAATAATGGAGCACAATAGAATCCTAGATAAGCAAATTCTGAAATTCAGGGAAACGAATTAAAAAAACACACAAGTTGACATGAATATATATATAAGAGGTTATGTGTATAGATTTAATAAACTTCCTATTTGGGAGATAAGTAAATACGTAAGCCGAGATCCGATCCAATTTCAGTCGCTCACGTGGTTTAGATATACATTTTTCAATTCTATTTAAGACTTCTCGGATCTCAAATTCGAAATTTTCACAAAGCTGGCAAACGTAGTCGTCAAGTTATGAAGGGCAAAAAACGATTAATCGTTTGTCTTGAAAACCATTGTGACGTGTTCCTAGAATAGAAGTTCAGTCAATTGAGAATTTATAAATAATCTTTAAATTAACTCAAAAAAAAGACCCTCCTTAATCGATCAGCTGAATTAACCCTTTCGTTTTTTAAACAAAAAAAAAAAAAGAAAACAATACTTTTCTGCCCAATTGGTTATACTCTAGAAAAGCATTATCCCTAAAATCAAACAAACATTCCACTCAATCATCTATCAATAAAATGAATATTTCCCTTAGCCCAAGTTTGTTGGAATTCAAGCGTATGTTACCACTATTATGAGTCTTTGCAATGGAGAAATTATTTATGTTTCATATAATACATTTGGAATTTTGAAGTTCTTTTACTAACCTAAAGGATCGTGCAGCACCATTCGATACTTCAAATACCGAAATTCTCACCATAACCAATGATTCGAAAGAGACCGCTGCCTTCAAAGTTAAGACCACTGCTCCTAAATTGTACTGTGTTAGACCAAATGCTGGTCTTATTCAACCAGGTGAATCTATTGAAGTTTCGATCATCATGTTAGGGTTAAAGGAAACTGTTACTGCCGATTTCAAATGTAATGATAAGTTCTTAATTGTTGCTTTGCCTTGTCCTCTGGATCTTGGTGATAAGACCGTAAGTGAATCCTGGACTGAGATTGAATCAAAGTTCAAGTCTGAATCCATTTCTAAGAAGATCAAGGTCAAGTATGTTGTTGAAGAACTAGAAAGCATTGCTCAAGAACCAACCATTGTTGTTCCTTCTCCTGATGAAAAAGCTGCTGCTGTGAGTTCTGTTAGTGAAAAACAGAATGAAAAGACACTGTCTGAAAAGCTTGATGAAGTTTCACCAGAAGATAAGAGTAAGATTGATGCCTTGAATGAAAAATTGGACTCTACTGCCAGCACACCAACCACAAAGGCTGTTTCTCCAACACAGAAATCTTCTTCTAGCTCTATGACTACTTTGATCTTAATTGCTTTTATTGTCATGATCATATCTTGGTTGTTGTTCTAATTCTCTCACTGGAAAATTAAAGTTTAAGATACGTGTTCTTCTTTGTCTTGTTTTTTTTTGTCTTTTCTTAACAGTCCAGATCAACAATTTACATCAGCATGAACGAGCTCATAGCATCAACAATGCTATGGGATTTAAATTTATAATATCTGGGTCGTATCTAAGATCTTGACACCTTGTTTTTATATAATAATAAATTCTAATTTCTCATTCCATATACTAAAGATTTTGATTTGTAGACCCACATATGTTTTTTTTTTGTAGTTGTTAATAGCTATTTAATAGGTTTGTTCCACTAGCCAAGATTTTTTTTTTTTGAAGAAGCTATTTCAATTTATATACGTTGTTTAAACTACCTAACACTTCATGCTTTATCTTCATTCTTTATTATAAGTTCATCAAAAGTTGCTCACGTAGAGTTGTCAAAATACCACTATTAGCTATAATAGAACTCTGATTCCCATATTACTTAAATTCAAAAAATTCTGCGTTTTTTTATTCAAAAATTTAGTAATTTATGAGAGAACCAGACATTAGCATTAAAACTTGTATACAGAATAAAAAAGAAACCAAAGGGACAATATTTCGTACTTTTTTACAATGGAAATATTATTAGAATTTTAAACAATCTTAATAACAGATTTAAGCTTCTAAAGCTAATCTACCCTTTGGGTTGGTAACCTTTAAACCTAAAGCCTTAGCACGGGCTAAGATTTCAACTCTGTTCTTGGAGGAGACGGAGTGGGAGATTTCAGCGGCGTAAGACTTAGTGTGTAATAATAATAAGTCTAAGTCCTTGACGTTGGCAACTAAGAAGGCCTTGTGACCAGATGGCATTAAGTGTCTAGTCTTCTTGTTGGAACGGTAACCGATGGTTGGTTGAGGAATGGTACCTCTGAAACGTCTTCTGACACAAGAATCGATACCCTTTTGCTTTCTCCAGGCTTCAGAAACTCTGGCGTAACGGTCAGAGTGATGTCTTTTGAACTTCTTGGCGAATTTTTTAACAATCTTTGGGTGTGGTAAGGAAGCAGCCATCTGAATGAGTTTTTGTTAGTATATAGAACTTAGGGATTTACAAAAATAAAGAGAATGAAGGTGAGAAAGATAATGCTTGAGCCAATACAGTTTTTATTCCGTGATTCATAAAAAATTTTCTGGGCTGTACCTGCCTTTTTCGATATTAATTTAATAGAATAACACAAGAGACTTGCTGAAATAGAATGAGTAGTTGTTATCCGAATTGAATTCTGCTGTATTGAATTTGAATAAAGTTTCATAGTTTTATCAGAAGAAATTGTATGTATCAGATCTGCAGATTTTTGGTTGATATTGAATAGTGGAAACAGGTGTAAACATCAAAATGCTTGGGTGGTTTGAAAGCTGGTTGAATGGTAGTCTTCACATAGTGATGGATCATTATAACATTTTGGCTCAATCATATCTAAATACATTCATTTCCAAAGAACGTACTTTGTCTTAGTTAACGAATTAAATCCAAATACTAATAGTATGGCCCCCCTACCTAACGTCTGTGCAAGATGAATCCAGTGAAAATTTCAATATTAAGTTTTTCTCAGCTCTGCCAACAGAAGCCTGCGCGCACAGTGTGTCAAAATAAGAAATTCACAGTCACAGAATAGGAGATGCGCGAACATGTTTTAGACTTTGATTGTCTTTACTATGCATTTTGGCATTTTTTATCGGACATTTCGTCAGATGCACTGGAACACCCGAACATAGAATTATAAGCGCGATGCCCTGCTAGTTTTTGTTCACGTGGCCGACTGAACCATTAGCCCTAAAGTGATATGCAGGTATACTCTGAAAACGTATCGGATGTAACTTAAAGAACTGGGCAATCAATCTGTAGTTGTGTGTGTGTGTGTGTGTGTGCAACTGAGATCAATAAAGATCCAAGTGACTAACGATAGCAAATCATAATTTCCGAATATTAAGGCATATCAAAACAATGGACCAACCAGCTGAACAAGAGTCAACAGTACCATACATACACACTAGGAACAACGACACGCCCATATCATACTATTACATTGATAGTAGCAAGGAATACACGAAATCCAAACCCCACCCAACACAGGATCTCATATCACTCTATGGACTGAATAGACTAGCCAATTCTGTAGCCAGATTGAACGAGGATGGATCAAAGGGTGTGAAGTTACGTAAATCATACAAAGCCCATATATCTGAGTTAACAGGTAAACACAACATCCAAGAAGACAAAGAATATAAACTATCGTATACAGTATTCGCACCAGACAGGGAAGGTGCACCAATTGACATAAAACCATTTGATCCAAAGTCTTTGAGCTACAAGATTGCTTTTTCAAGAACTTCAGAAGCAGGTATTCCCGGGTTCAACCCTGCTGATCTTGCTATTGGTGATGGTGCCTCTTCTGCTAAAAGAAAGATGAAGACTCAGAGTGGTGCTGATGACGCTAAGCGTCGTCGTATGGACTAAAATTCAATTGGGTGGATATCTTTTTTTTTGAAGTATCTGGTATAGTTCGAGAACACTCATGAATAGTTCAAGTTAGGTTACTGGGGGGGGGGGGTTGCTCAATTCAAGTTTTACCTGTGTAAACATGTTGCCTCTTCAGGAATTAATTGAATATTATAATGGTTCCTAATTGATTGTTATCTGTTTGTTTCCATTTTATTTTCTCCCCTCCCCTACCTTTAAGAACATCCATTTATGAATTAAAGCTGAATCTTTCAAGTAAACTCACGCCGCTCTGAACTTGTCTAACAAAAATCTTGTTTAGAAGAACACAGTACACTATAGTCTGTATATCTAAAACAATAAACTAATAGGTATTTACGCGAAACCAATAAAATCATATTAAATTTACTAATTGATTTAGGATCTTCACAAAGTCGATCAAAGGCGTTTTTTTAATCAGTTTATTTCACAAGACTTGTTAAGATGATTCACGCATGTAAACTGTCCCATTAAAGACAGATATTTCCAATCCTTAATTTATCTGCAAATTAATTAACACCTCTATTATTTGAGTTAATATATATACAGAAAAAACGTAGAATCAAATAGAAAGTCAAAAATAATGAAACAAAGGGACACTTTTCAAATATAGAATTCCCTTAAAATTAATTTTTTTTTCAAAAAACAAAACCAAGACATTAACGTAATTCATCGTCCTTCCCCCTTTTTTTATACTCTTCAATGTAATTGCGGTTATACTTGCTGATCACTTTGCCAAACTTATCCCCACTGAAGGTATGAATTCTAGCACTGGAGTACCCACTAATGTTCCTCAAATGTCTCTGAGTGTCTCTCTTTGACAACTTATTACTGATCAAACTACCACTATGAGCTAACAAAGCCTTGATCACATTTTTCTTTATTTCATTGACAAGATCTAACAAAGTACAAGTTTTATTGAATAGCAAGATTTCTGGAAGATGAATAATGAAATCACTAACGTTAATTAGCCTCATGGCACCTGTTCCTCTGAAAGTCACAGAGATTTGAGAACTTCTTAATGCGAAAGAAACGATACTGAGATAACTTGAGGCTCTTTCTAACATCAAATCAATATCCTCGTCATTTTCTTCAGCTTCAAATTTGGTGAGTATGATTTCCGGTGGGTTTGAGTTTTTGGAAAAGCTATCATCGTTATTCCCATTGGACTTTCCGTTGTTTGATTTCGATCTGAATGAGAAAGAACGTTTATGTGTAGAAGTATCAGAAAGGTTACCAATTTTACCATTTTGTAAACTTGAAGCCTTAAAAGTTCCATTTGTCTTACCATTAACTGAGGCCAATTTAGAAACTTCAATGGCTTGTTCTTTGATCGGGGTTAAACCTGTGGTATGACCAATTTTATCCATATCGGAGAATGCTCTTCTTCTATTAGGGACAACCTGCTCAAGAGTATCAACAAAGATCTGACTCTGGTTATCATCATCACTGTCGAATGAATCTCTTGAACCATCTTCCAAGTCATCTGATTCGGCGGGTGAGAACAAAGGACTGTCATTAGGGAAGGCAAACTCCATAAGTTTTTTACCTGTTGCTTCTTCTATAGAGATCTGAAGAGGCAACAAGTCAACCTCAAATCTCTTCATTAGACGGATGCCTCCGACAGGATTCTCCATCTGCCATGAGACATGAATCAATGGTTGTTCTGCTTCTGATTCTTGAATTATTTTTGAAGCCTTTTTGTTTTGTTGGTTATTTTTCTTCTTTGTCTTCTCTTCGAGAACCAATGCTGAGAATAGCACTGGCAAGTTAGACTCTTGATCCAAATTCAAGATCTCAATACTTCCAATACTGATGTGGTTTCTATCAGAACGGTCTGATCTTTCCATTCTCTTGAAATGAGAATTGAATAAAACAACATCCAAAAAAGGATATCTTGAATCGTCTAACATATGAAGCTTGATATCATCAGCACGAATGTTCCACTCCATAAAGTTTTCAACCTTGTCGTTGGAAGTGTTTACGTTTCCTAACAAAGAAACTCTCATCAACAAGTACAATTCTGTTAAAGCTTCGAAAATACTATCGTTGACTAAAAACAAATCACTCTTTTCAACATCATCCAAAATAGCCCTTCTAGAAGTCATACTTTCTAAGATGATACGTGCCTCCTTGACAGCCATCTGTAGTTCCAAAATACGATCCTTAATAGTGGAGATATCCTTGTTGTCCAACTTCAAAAGCAACTTAGCTTCACGCTCCTTTGTAGATCTTATCTTTGTGTCATTGTAAATCAATAAATTCAAAACAATGGTGTATAGTGCAAAGTACTGCTTGGAGTCACAATGGAAAACAGCTTGAGATAAATCCACTTGGAA
Source organism: Waltiozyma sp. UFMG-CM-Y6624 (assembly GCA_018343995.1). Lineage (NCBI taxonomy): Eukaryota > Fungi > Ascomycota > Saccharomycetes > Phaffomycetales > Wickerhamomycetaceae > Waltiozyma > Waltiozyma sp. UFMG-CM-Y6624. Next base: position 22,606 of record JADIOT010002507.1, read on the forward strand.
TTTGTTGGCTTGATTTGTTTGGGTTCCTAAAAAGGAGGTGTTGACAACCTTATCAAGCATGGCAACAAAGGTAGTCTTGTTTAACAGGACATGATCCTTAATTCGATGAGAATCGTAGCAAAGTTCAACACCCAACCATGGTGGCCAGGAAGAATCCGAACCATAAGAAGTCGAGCTGAAAAACAGCTTACCGGTATTGATAATTTCATTCTTGTGAAACATAAAAATACTAGCATCAGTGAAAGTGATACCGATTCTTTTCTCAAAGATATCTTGATCAGCCTCTTCATTTTCGTTCGCATCAAAGGAAATAATGTTCATCTCAATATTAGGAGCAGTAACCACAATAGCAGAGTTCTTGTTCTCGTCACTCTGTAATTGGATCTGTGGAGAGACAAGCTTGATTCTGTAATTGTCATGTGTCTTATAAAAGAACTCAACCCCTAATTCACGCAATTCTTCCTTAAAGTGCTTTAATCTTTCTGAGGCTCTAGATTCTGTGGTGTCTCGAGAAAAATGGGTCTGAGTTCTTTCAGCAGTGGTACCTGAGGCACCGGTAATAGTCTTGGTCAAACATAAGCCGGAAGTTCCTGGATGATCCTTTCTATAATTTTGTGCCTCGATTGCTTCATCAATTTGACCTAAGGACTTAACAAGGAGAAAATGACCTAGGGTTGAAAGACTCTCAATGAGGAAGATATATCTGTAGAAGATATTCCTGGTGCTATCATTCCATTTTAAAAGCATGTTATGAACGATAAAACTATTGTTGAACGATGTATCTTCAATAGAATCATCAATAGCAAAATCGAAATCAGAGGCTTTGACTGTTTCAGATGGATTCTGAGTGGTATAAGCTGTGGACAACTCCTTAACGAAATCAACGGCCTGGATGATTTGAGTAGTATCCAGTTTCAATTGTTGCAATTTATGCTTGTCAGTAACTTCCAACAACTCCTTGTTGCCAAATGATTGGATCTCTGCTTGGTTCTTCTCCACCTTAGATTCCAATTCAACAATTCTGGAATTGAAAGATTGAACAATTGTGTCAACAGAGGATTTAGACAGATCATACAGACACTTATGATACGATTCATGACCAAACGGTTCCACACTCTCTCCAGTTTCTGCATCCACTTGGTACTTATCACCATATGGACTCTTTCTAACGTAGATAAACCTTGGTGTTTTCATCAATGCCTGAGCTTGGATCTTGGCCTTAAAATCATGAAGGTTACCACTACTAATCTCAACAAAATCTGCAATATCCAACCAACTTGCATCTTCGTCGTAAGTTCTAAAATCAATTTTTTGCACGTCATAACTGGAATTAGACAAGTCATGGAGAGCCGATGTTTCTTTGAAAACACCCTTCATGGCTCTGACATCAAAGTCCAAAATCTCAATCATACCGACATTAAACTTATTCTTCATTGACTTCCGAGTGATATTCAAGGTCTCATTGTGGTCAAAAACCAACTCCTTTCGTTGATGGAGATCAAGAACCAATCTGGAGGCTTTTCCCTTCAGACCAACACATTCAATAGCCTTGTGGTCAGCAACGGAAATTTCATGATCATGATGGATATGGCTCATGAAAAATGGCTCGATAAGAGCTTGATACTTTAATGTAAAAAGATAATGAGAGAATTTTGGACTGTGTCTACCTGGTCCAAATAACCTACCTTGACGGACAGGAAGACTATTAGAGAACATCTTCCACCATTTAAAGAAGTATTGAAAGGCTAGTGGGGTTAGTTGCATAGTGTTATATGCTCCAGAATTAGTCGATAGCAATTGAAATTCCAGATGGATATAGTCACTTCTGAACCCACGATAGGCATCGTAATTATCTAAATCTTTAACGTATTTTGGATTAGAAAGAACAATATCATAATGTGGGCTAGAAATCGTCGTTCTTTTGGATGGATTATTTGGACATTTTCTTTCAAACAACATAGAGAAGTTCATCTGGGTTCCACCACGAAGATTGATCACATGTTTCTGAATGTAAGATCCCTTCATGCTTTGAACCTTAAAGGGGTCGATTAATTCATGATTGCCCAGATAATAACCATGCACCGATCGATGTAAATTAGCAATTGGATCAGTCAAGAAAACGGATTGATGGGTTGGTCTGCACCATACTAACAAAGGTTCAGCAAAGTGATTAGGAACAGAAAATATGATACCTTCTGAATTGGCTGTAATGAATTCTTTAGCGTCATCTTTATCGTTACAAGTCAATACAACATTCTTCTGAAATCCAAGAATAAACCCAGAATTGACCCCAGAAAGAGCATAGGGATTTTTAGATCCTTTGAAAATGATATGGAAGTCACCATTGTGGTTAAAATTAAAGCGGAACCTCCCGTGAAAATTAGCTCTGATCTTATCCCAGAACCCCGGCTTCGGAGATGGATCAATTGGTGGCTTCGTGAAGTTATCAAGACAGGCCATGATTTGTTGGATACAAGGTTGAAAAGAGTTACCCCATGTGACCTTTGTTGTTGTCTCGGAGTTTAAATCGCAAGTTAAAGTGGTGTAAAACTTGATTGGAGATACGGTTTTCGGAATCTCAATAGAGTAGACGTTGTCTTCATCAAACTCAGAACAACCAGGAGATAATCTTACGAACATTTCTCTAATTTCATGCTTCGATTCAATCATCCCCTCGCCAATAATAAGATCTCCGTGGATTCTAACAGCTGGTAAGTGCTTTGGTTGATTCTTCGTTATAGCAGGCATATGAATCATAGGTAATGGATAATCTCTAAGATGTAATCTTAGTTCAGACAGTTTAAGATCCAAAGACATAGGAAACAAAGTGGAGTAGGTGGTTTCCAAAGGAACACCTTTCCCAACATCATGAATATAATTAGGAATTCCTTCATGACCAAAACTTGGAGGTCCTATATCCAAATCAACACTTTCTAGAATTAATGTAAAGAGATGAGGATCATTACAAAATTCCAAAACATTTTTATCAAAATTTCCCAATCCTTCCAAATGATAAGCAGCACCCCATAAAAAATCGTAGGACTCTTTCAATTCATTTGCTGATTTCTCCTTGAAGTTTTTCACTCTACGAATCCAAGAGTCACTGAAGTTCTCTCTTAGTTTGTGCAGTTTAGCCTGAGCATCTTGTTGAATTTCAAATGCATCCTGATGATGTTTGTTAAGTGGATCTTCATCCTTTGTTGGCATATTGGAAAGTGATTGGGCATGAGATCTACCATTCTTTTCGTGGAAAGAGTCTGTAAAATTGTGGTTAATGGTCTTGATTTTCTGTTGTAAAGAGGCGAAATCTGGAGTTGGTAGTTTACAATCCCTTTTAGTGCTGGAAGTAGTGGAAAATGTCTGTGATTTGGCTGTTTTGACTCTTGATGAAGTCAATCTATCAGAAAGTTCTCTTTCAAAAATCCTCATCTTTGTCATTCTCTCTCTTTGTTCTAACAAACCAATCTGCAAAATCATATTCAACTCAGCTTCAAACGGATCATCTTCCAAACTGAGAATCAATCTGTTGGACTTGAGGTTCATTCTAGGGAGATGGGTTCCATGTTTAGCCCTTGGATATAAAATATTCTCGTTTGTATTGAACTTCATGGAATGATGCAACTGCTTGACAGTCTTAAACAACAAGGAAATATTATTGAAAACTTGGTACATCAACAATTTGTTAGGCATCGTAATATGACAGACATTGTGTGTAAAATCAATCCAAGAGCCAGGACCCTTTTCAATAATCTTTGGAATATCGATTGTAGTGGTACCATCAGTAGCAGTAGCAAACCGGGACCAGTAACCAGGTGTGGTTGGAGATTCAACACAAATCCGAATAAAATCAGAACCTAATATGAATGGGTTGTTCATCAAACCAAAAGCATTCACGTTGGTAATTTCCAAACGGGATTTCAACTTGTTTGGCATGACTACAATCACATCCATGAAGTTTATATTCAATCCAAATTCAATAGCAGACAAAATTCTCTTTCCAAAAGAAGGATGCTTCTCATATTTAATTTTTTCCTTCTCCCCCACCGAAGTATTTATCTGCTCTTTGTCTTTCTTCTTTCTAGAAGCATCTAACTTCTTCAAAAGAACTTCAAAGATAGTGTTTCTCAACAGATGGATAGAAGAGGCAATCAAGAAGTGAGTAATAACAGAATACATCAACTCAAAACGGTCCAAATCACAGTCAAGCAACAGCTTGTCTTCATCATTGCCAGAAGGACGGAGATCAACAGTGAATTTGGGTATCTTTAGAAAAATCTTGTCTTTGAGCTTATCATTGCATTTTGTTGTCTCAGTAATGGCCTTAGCGACAACCTTCTTGAAATTTAATCTCAATTTCCAAACCACGATTTCTGAAGATACATCAGAAGTAGAATCTGATAACCCAATGTCATCGTCTTCTTCGATTGATGAAGAAACAGCGGAAGGAATGATCTCAGAATCAGCACCAGCAGATGATAGATCCAAGAATTCAAAACTTGCTTCTTCCGAACTGAATTCAACTTTTCTAAGCTTACCGTCAATGAAATCACGTTTACTCTGAGGATTCAAGGACTTCATGATCTTCTTATCAAGGAACAACGATCTTGAACCAAGAACACATTGGAAGTTAGTTGTCCTAAATTTTAGCTTGTGGAGCCAACTTGGAATCTTGTGCTTGATTACCTCCACAATTGATTTCCCAGCCAAAGAATTTTCCCTTTGGATGTTGATCTGTTCGGTGTATGGATTCGTACAACTCTTGATACAATAACAATCAAACTCTTCTGTGTGGTGGCTGAAATTCTGGAAAAGTTCTGACAATCTCATATCCAATTGTCCAAACATGTAATTGATCCCGTTCAACACAATTATATTGGATAAATCCACTTTAGGATCTGTCAAGACAGTTGAAGATTGAATATTTCTCTCTGGAAGAATATCATGGCGTTGTCTCACTTTGACATTATCAATGTTGAAAACACTTCTCTCCAAATCAGTTGATGTATCTCTAAAGTTGACCCTAACATGATGCATATCGATTTTTTGCTCTGTGTAATACTGAACAGTATCCTCGTTAAATTCACGACTGGATTGAACTTGAGCTGAAACCATGGAATGTTGTAGAACTAAAATCCTGGAGTATTTCTCTTCGAAATTATCCTTGATCATCAAAGTAGGACTTTCAATTCCCATTTTAAAAGAGAAAATTGGCCAAAATTTCTGGAATTTATAATCCATTTTCTTTGAAATTAACTTATTTTTCTCCTTCATTGCTGATCTCAACTCTTGTTGGCCAATATACTCAGGCTTAGAACGAATCATATGGAGGTAAGCTACGAAATCAAAAACACTCATGGCAGTGATGATGATCTCATCAGTAGATAAATCCAATATTGGCTCGGACATGTGACCAATGATGTCCACTTTGGCCTCCGTAAATTCATCAGATTTAGTCGCTTCCAGATTCTGGAAGGCTAAATTGGAATGACCAGTGAAATTCATAACAGGGACATTCATCACCTCCTTTGTGATCTTAGTTTCTTGGTTATTCAAAGAAAGAGAAATTCCAGTGAAATTGTAGGTGAAGTGATAAGGCTTGTCATTGTACGTATAAAGTAGCCCATAACCAGGATAATCAAAATGCATTCTATCGGTTCCCAAACTGACTGAACTCACAGTAAGTTCAATGAAGGATTTTGGTTTATACTTCTGACATAGAGTCAAATCTTGAGTGGCAAGAGGAATTTCAGTAATGGCAAGATTATGAACAGATACATTTACCTTTTCAATAAGCTTCACAAAGTATGAACCAAACACAAGTTTTTTATAAACACCCATTAAATAGTCATGTTCAGTATACTCAAGAACATTCACCTTTGCTGGCTTATTGAGTTTCAAACGAGTCGAAGCCTGGATTAGTGTATAGATAGGAATATTGGCACCAATCAAATCAAGAGAAATGTTAACTTTGGAAAGATCCCCACAATTCATATTCAAAATTCCAGATATTTGGATACTGAACGCTTGAAACAATGTTACAGAATTGACACCTTGTTGGAAAGCTCTCATATATAATTGAAATTTCGTAATATTATCCTTTGTAGAGAGTTGAACCTCATTGTTGGAGATCTCAGTGGTTAGTTTCAAACCAGATTGCTCATGAGTGATCGAAACGTTTAATAGCTTAAGATTAACAAACCTTAGATATAACAAATAGATTTTGATAATATTCTTCAAGAATCTATTCTTAGGAAAAAGACAAAGTTTCTGGTCATTGATATCTAATAATGATTCTCGTAACTCTTCAACTTTCTTGAGATTTTTCTTTGAATTATGTTTATCATTCAAGTTTAATTTTTGTCGTTTGTCTTTATTATCACGGACTGTGACTTCAATTCCATCAATCAAAATCGTTAACGATAACATAGTGACGAGAGAGGGAACCAATCGTATAGATCGAATCTTCACGATTACATCTTTGCTCTTGTACCCTAATCCTATAACTTCCATTCGAAATATATTGACAAATTTGAGGGAAACACCAAAGAAAATCCGAAGAATTGCATGTAAAAGACCAGCTCCACATAATAACAGAAAAACAAGGCGGAACATAAAGTAGTTGAAAATCAAGCGTTTTACAGCATTGAACACTATGGGTATCGTTTCCAATGTTATCATTTTAGCAGTTTTGAAATCGGCAAATTGAATTTTTAATGATATAGATTAACGTATTTTTTTTTTCTCTTTAGTCATACTTAGTGTTGATTTGCCTATTCTATTTTTCAGTTTACTTCAGAAATATAGGCGGGGGCGCTTAATCTGAAAAAGAGCAACATTTACCTTGGCCCGTTGATCTGTCAATTCTACTAGGTCATCATTTGATACGTCTGGATGTTAAACCCCCCTTAACCTGTACTATACAAATGTATCCTCTTTAATTTAGTTTGATGGTATAAATTACTAGATATATATATATATATATACTAACACTCTTTAAAATTTTAAATTATCAATTTATATTATACAGCAAGTTATAAATTATATTCGCAAAAAGCATACGTGAAAGTAAGGATAGATCACTGGAAAAAAAAAAAGAAGAAAGCTATCCTAATATCACAAAACATTTTAAAGAGATAAGTCCTTAACCTTATCGGAAAGGTCTTCTTCCTCATCATCAACAGATAAGACAGAGAATGCAGACTTCTTGGTGGTTGGCTTAGCAGATTCAACGTTAGCAGCATTAGAACCAGTAGTGTTTGATCTAGAAGTAGCACTGTTGTTTCTGAAGGATCTGGATGGTTGAGCAGCAGAAGATCTAGCAGCACCCCAGTCCAATTCAGGTTCTTCCTTCTTTGGCTTTCTTTCGACTCTATCAGATCTTTCTCTTGGAGGTAAAGCGGCACCAGTTCTGGTAGCACCCCAGTCTAATTCTGGTTCTTCTCTTCTTGGCTTTCTTTCAGTTCTTTCACCTCTTTCAGCTCTCTCTGGTCTGTCGGAGCCCTCTCTTGGTGGTAAAGTGGCACCAGTTCTTGCGGCACCCCAGTCTAATTCTGGTTCTTCTCTTCTTGGTCTTCTCTCAGTTCTTTCGCCTCTTTCAGCTCTCTCTGGTCTGTTGGAACCCTCTCTTGGTGGTAAAGTGGCACCAGTTCTGGTAGCACTCCAGTCCAATTCTGGTTCTTCTCTTCTTGGTCTTCTTTCACCTCTGTCACCTCTCTCTGGTCTGTTGGAACCTTCTCTTGGTGGTAAAGTGGCACCAGTTCTGGTAGCACCCCAGTCCAATTCTGGTTCCTCTCTTCTTGGTCTTCTTTCTGATCTGTCCCCTTCTCTATCTGGTAAAGAAGCACCGGATCTAGTGGCACTCCAATCTAACTCGACAAATTCTCTTCTTGGTCTTCTATCAGCTCTTTCTGGAGCAGCGACTTCGAAGTAGACGTTACGACCGTTCATTGGAGTACCGTTTAAGGATAACCCCTTTTTTAATTGATCTTGAGTTTCAAATGTGATGAAACCAAACCCAGCTAATCTAGAGGAATCATTTCTGTCAGTTGGCAAGGCAATATCGACAATGGCTTCGTCATCTTGGATACCTTCAGAGATCCATTGGAAAACTTCTTCATCGACAGCATCCCATGGAAGATTGTTGATTCTAGCCTTGAATGGAGGGAAGTCTGGGATTGGGTAAGATTCACGAGGACCTCTGCCACCAGCAGCTCTACCACCGAAGGCTGGATCCAATGGGGATGGTCCATTAATGCTACTCAAGGATGGGACAGCGTTGAAAGACTGTTGACCAACGGCGTTGAAGTCGATATCATCGTCAGCCCAGGAAGAGGCACCACCGAAGGATTCGTCTTCGAGGAAGGTACTCAAGTCCATCTTAATGTTCTTTTTTGGAGGCATGATTACTGATTATTCTTATTCTGATAAATTCTTAAAAGAAATCTTTAGGTGATGAAATGAAGAATACTGGTTCGTTCGATGTCAAAATACCTCTAAATCCTCTCATAACATTACTTACCCGAATTCAACAAGCATACTTTTTTTTTCATTGATTTTTTTCTGTACGTACGGTTGATAATTCAGCGCATTCGGTAATTTTCGTGACACTTGATAGATGTGCCAAAAGAAAAAAAAAATGATTAAAAATTGTGTATTACTATTTTTATTATTCTTCTACAAACGATCTCTCTAATTTTAAACTCTTTATCGAATATTCGATAATTTTTCTTTTTATAAAAACCAATTATTTACAAAAATCCACCACCACTGAACAACTGCTGAATCATGGCTCCATTAGGACTATTAAGAACTATGTCAGGTATGTTCAAGATGTGACTATCAAGATCCTTATCGTTTAGAAATCCAAGCACATTATTTGTAAAATGATTGCAGTTGTTGTAAAATAGTTTGTAGCTACCTAGTCCGAATTTTTCAGATTTGAGACCATCGATGTATTCTTCAAAGATCTCTTGTGGTATGTATGTGTTACCTTTGTTTAAAATCTGTTGAGGTTTGCCAAAACGTGTGAAATGTGGAACTCCTGCAACAACGCCTTCTTGATCAAAGAAGTATTCCTTATCATAAACCACAACAGAGGTGTGATAAATTGCATCTAATGATATGCCTAGGATTGTCTGTGAATATATTTTGGCAAGTCCATGCGATATATCGTAGACGTAGACTTGAACAGGATGTGATACTTCTTCATTGGTTTTGGGTAATTCAGGGGCGTCAACATTTTGATTTATGTGCACTATTTTCGTTGAATCTGTCATGATCTATGAGATAAATTAAGCAAGGTCCTCAAAAAGCGATAGATTAAGTTGTGACGTTGTAGACTAGCTCCTATATAAGCAAGTATCAAAGTTGTTGGTTGAAAACGAGGGGAAAGTTTCTATATATTTTGATATCGATTTCGGAAGGAATTAAATATTTTTTCCAAAAAACCAAAAAAAAAAAAAAAACACAAAAAAAAACACATAAGTTGCCCCTCAGGTAACTTTCTCTCACTCACTCACTCTCTCACACACACTCTCTCTGTATATAGATGACAATATGTGTTCGTATAGCTATATATATATAGATCTTAGAAAAAAAATAAGATGATATAAAGATTTATTTAATCAAGAAATAGATATAATTGATTTTTAAAGAATAAAGGGTTAATGCTTTGTACAGAAATCAAATTAAATTTAGTCAGACTTATATAGGCTAGCCATTTAACTAGGATTTCCAAACAATCAATATTAATAATATTAGAAATTTTAAAAGACGTCAGAGACTCACGCGTATAATATATATTTATCTAATATCTAATATATGTATATATAAAAAAACGCAAATAACCGGGTAAAGCAAAAATAATTCATATATTTATAATCCGGGCGCGGACCTCGGATAACCTGCAAAATCATGCAAAAGCATCTTATATATACTTGTCATGCGCCCATATTCAAAAACTACCAGAATAGCCGTTGCCCCTAAACATATTACAACCCTTTGCTAGGTCTATTCCACCAATATATATATATATATATATGTATATATATATAACCATCGATATACAAGTTCGTAAACCAACAAAGTGTGATCAACTTGAAACTTGCTAAAAGCTGGATCACTGATCTACAAATTACAAGTTGTGCCACCTGTTTATTTCCCGAAGTTTTATAAATCCTAAAAAAGTTTTGAGCGAATTTGTTTGCAACATCAATTTTCTGAGCACTTTGATTTCAGCCAGACAGAGTTAAGAGCTAGGTCATTCTAACCAAATAATTGGAGTACATTACAGATTGATTGATATATAAAAGTTCAGTTTTTTTTTTAATTAATTTCTATTCACTGAATACCCAAAGGCAAAATCTGTTTCAGATCAAATCACTTTCCAGTTTTTTTAACACCCTTTTACATTTTTACGGGTCAGTATAACAGCAACCGCAATCATCAAAACTATCACTAGCAAGACAAAACAAAACGAAAAAAAAACATTAACTTCGACGTAATATGTCAACAGAAACTACAGCTAGTCCTACACAGACAACGGCCTTCCCAATATCTTCAGCAACAAGTAGTCAATACAACTCTTGGGGAAGCGGAAGTGGACCTTCTCAGCCTTCGTCGATCTTGTTCTTTATTGCAGTCGCTATTGGTGTTCTGATTGCCTTAGTTTTCGTATTCTTTTCTATTCGTTATTATGTACGTTCGAAATTGGGTATATTTGCCACAGCAAGAATAACGACGCTGGAAAACGGTGTTATTATCGTTTCGAACGACTATCCATCTCATACGCTTAACGCATACACTCCAGATGCCTTTGATGTGGTCAGGGCTCAAAGAAGAAGAAGGAGAAAATACTTGAAGAAGAGAAGATTGACTGAAGAAGAACTAGATCATTTATTTCCTGTCAGATTATATCAAGATTGGCTTGATGGTGGCGCTGAGATCGATGCTCATAAGAGAAACATTGCGGCTCAGTTAAAGGAAGAAAATGATGATGATGTTCGAGAAGATCATGCTCAACAACAGGCTGCTGAAGCCTATGAATCTCAAGAGGCAACTGTGACTCATGATGCCGTCTCATCTTCGTCTTCTTCCAATGAACAACACGCTAAGGAGAATGTCGATTTGAGTAATCCATTTCAAGAAGAGTTACATTTTGATTCGGGTACATGTGCCATCTGCATCGATACTTTTGAGCCAGAAGATCTAGTCCGTGGGTTGATATGTGGGCATGTGTTTCACAAAGAATGTTTGGATCCATGGTTGACTAAAAGAAAAGCATGTTGTCCAATGTGTAAAAGAGATTACTATATGAAAAACAATGCCACTTCTGAAGATATTCAAGGAGCAGATGATGGCGGAGATGGTAATTCTATTTTGATTCCGGAAATTCATTACACCACTGTTTCAGAGAGAGTGACAGAGGTGCTTAGTGCTCATCCAGAATACCAAGCTCAAGCCGAAGAGAGGATTAAAAGACGTATGTCTAGACCCTATAGAATACTGTGGAAAATCATGGGGATTTCGGTCCACGATTTATTGAATTCTGCTATCTTAGAAATCGATTATGAAAATAATTTTAGAGAAGGACTTCCACAAGATACTACGGCTGGTGAGACTACAGAAGAACCAGCTGGATCTGATCCTTCAAATTTAAATTCGACACCAAATTCTTCTCCTTTATCAAATGATAACACAATTATCAACCCTGTTCCATCTGCAGATGTGAGAATAACACATGCTAATATAGTTGAAAGTCATTCAAGTGATTCTTCAGATGAACATGCTGATAGAACCAGAGCCTCCAATTCTATGGTTTGATTTTCTTCCCCCTCCCCTCAATATTCCGATATGGACACACACAAATTTCCTGATTTGAAGTGAATAATATGATCTGTATGTGTGTTTGTTTCTTTACTTCTTCCATTATTTCAATTCCCCATCTGTGTTGATCGTTTGATCTTAATAAGACATATATGTTAAAGTGGTTGTTTTATTATTTATAATTTGTTTTACATTTTTCTGTTTATATATATATATATATATATATATATTCTATTTGTGGTGTATAGGTTTTTTTTTTATATATTAATGGTCATATTTGTTATATTCATCTTGATTTGATGCAGATACTATATATAACGTGCTATATACTAGCATATGATGAAGCAATAAATTAATACAAACATATATATGGTTCAACTATAGCTTTCGAAAGTTCTTAATCATATATTATGAGTTCTTATACCCTGTATATGCCATGTAGCTGTTAAAAAAGCTGGGGATACACGTGCGGTCACCACTGTGTGAAATCCAGAAAAAGAACTTCATACCGGCCCTTAATCCCTATAAAACATATTTAAGACGACATTTATATGTATATATTTAAAAGAAGCGAACAAACAAACAAACAAACAAATGGACTGATAGTCTTATTGATTATAAACAAGTGAATGAAACCATATTACTACTGCTACAAAATATGACAAGATGTCCCAACTAAGCCAATCACAAATCATATCAGAGATAGACGAGTACGTAGTTCTTTATACGCAAGAATCACACAAGAAACGACCAAAGTATCATGATGGATTGCTCAAACATTACAAATACAATTCAAAATTCCAAGTTCTAACGCTATCCAATGCTGTTGTGTCATCTGAATTCAAACTAGGCTTTATTGTCAACGAAGGTGATGAGATAAAAGTTGGATCAACAATGGTGAATGTTGAATCTTTAAAATCTCGTGAAAGTAGAAATATCACAGGGATATTTGGTAAAAATGGAGTCACTGAGAAAGACCTACATTCCGTGAGGACGCCATCTAAACAAAGAAGTGTCTCTCCTTTGCCACTACTTGCATCAGCAAATTTAAAAAATATTGGGATCAAGAGAAGGCGAATTGGCTTGAGTAAATCTGAAATACCCAATAAACAGTTAATAAGAGCAAAAAATGCTCAAGGGAGAACAATAGTCCGAGCTGAAGAGCATTCATTGTTGTTGACTAATGAACGAAAAGAAGAAGAACCTTCAAAAGCGGAGGCTGCTACATCATATGAAATGATATCCTCTGAAAATCAATCAGTGTTATCGTCAGGAGATGACAATCATGAACTTTTAGAGATTCCTCATCAGGCCAAAGATTTTCAAACAAAAGATAAATATAAGAAAGAAGTTATTATACCCACAGATCTTTCTAATCTCATGAATGTACAACCAGAGAGACCCAAACTCAGAGTCATAAGACATCCACGACGCGAACCATCAATCAATAATCAAAAACTTCAAGAAATTTCCACATCATCAATTGCTGCTATAAATGTTTCAGCTATTGAAAAGGGTAAAGGCTTATCCATCAATGAAGTTTCCTCCAAAAAACAGGTACCTCTAACAAAGATGATATCAAATCTTAATAAGCAGGTCGTACCAGTAAAGTCAGTATTTGAAACTTTTAAAGAAGCGCAGACGTCTGATTGGGAAGAAGTAGAAGGCCTTCGATATGAAAATGATCCAGATTCTGATGAATATGACGTTCTCTGGAAAGAAGATTCACCAAATAATACGCCTTCTAAAGTCAACTTCCAAAGAGAAAGAGGTTTAAGAGTCAAAAAAGAAGAGTATGAGGACGGTGAGGAGTATGATGAAATTATTGCAACACCATCACTTGAATTACACGAGAATGAAGTTATTATAAAGACTAAGACTCATGATTTTAAAAAGAATTCAGGAGGAAATGATGCTAAACTTTATAGAATATCAGAATTATAATAGATAACTTATCCAATTGGAAATCACGTGACAAAGGACGTACGATTCCCGCTCGCGCGCGCTTTGATTAAGAAGAGGGAGAAGTCATGTGGGTGAAGCCAAAATCAAAATTAATTTCTAAAACAACAGGCCTAACTACCACCTAGACCGCATGTAACACGAACAATTGAACATAAAATTACCCTTAAAAAAATGGTTTATCTCTCTCCAATTGGTGGTGTCACCCGTCAGTACAACAAAGATATTGTCATACATTCATGTGAATTCGGTATCATCAAAGATCTTCTTCAAATTGGTGCTAGAACAGCTATTATTAAGATCCCAGGTACATCCAAAGTTGTAGTCTGGTCCTCTATCCCACCATCTCCTGAACTCACAAAGGCCTTAGAAACTTCTGATAAGGACTTTGAAGTTGCTGCTGTTATTGTCCCTGATGCAGTGCATACCATTGCTGCTAAGCCAATGAAGGAACTCTATCCAAATGCTCAAATCGTTGGTCCAAAAGGTGTTAGGGCTGCTCCTTTAGACATCACTATTGAGTCCAGTAATGAAGTTACCGCAGGTGAAGCTCTTTCTCCTTTATTAAAGGACTTCGAATTCGTTCGTTTACCTGGTCATAAGAATAAGGAGTTGATCACTTACTATAAACCAACTAAGACCCTTTTAGCTGCTGATCTTTTGTTCAATATCCCATATGATGGTATTAATGAACAGTATCATGGCTCTCTTCAAACTAGAGGCTTCATGGGCTATTTGATACGTCATTTAAACCCAGATGGCTTTTTTGGTAAGTTTATAACAGGTAAGGTCTTCCCTAATACCCCTGAAAATAAAGACGGCTTAAAGACTGTTTTGAATTGGGATTTCGATAACTACATTCTTACTCATGGTGTAAACTTTGAAAACGGTGATGGTAAACAAGCCTTGGAGAAGAATTACGCTGAATACTTGAAATAGATATTTTTCTTTCTTCTTTATATATATATATATCTATATATTCTTTTTCGTTTTTTCTAAAAAAAAAATAAAAAAAAGTAACAACAAAGAACTTTCACAGAAAAAAATATGTTTAAATTTGATCTATACTATAATTTATAAAATTTCTTAAAATATCGCAAATTGCTTGGAGTGTATATATAGGTTGTTGACATGAGTTTAATACAAAATTTAACGATCGATTGATTTTTTAATATAAAATTCAACTGTGCCCATGTCTCATAACTCATAGCATTGCCCGATAAGGTATTTTCCGCGAGCGTCTTTGAAATCAATATTATATCAAGCTATATCTATTACTTGTTAAAACTAATACTAGGAAATAAGTATCACTTAACTATTTCGACACTAACTATTACAGAAAATGCCTCCAAAAGCTTCCAACAGAGACAATACGACATCGGATACTGACTCAAAGAATTCTAGATCCAATGCTAAAGCCCGTAACTCAGCAGCTCAACAAGCTCAAGCTGAACTTCTCGCGAGACACATCCACTCAAATGGACCAAACGAAAAGCCAATAATAGAACCATTAGACTTTGAATCCCTTCCTGTATACACATTACGTAAATATCGTGATCATTACGGCTTAAGTGGACCTGAAAGTTGTTTCACTGAAAGAGGGTACATGTTACAGTCTAAGGCTGGTGAAAAGACTTACACAGCTAAGAATACAAGCAGAGTATCCAAACAGGTTTTGGCTGCAAATGTTAAGAAACATTTTTTGAGTACCAATGTCAAAGAAAGTGAAGTCATCACGAACTTTCTATATAGAGTCAACAACCAAGGTAAACAGTTCAAATTGAATTTCGGTAAGCAATGATCCAAAATTGTATGGGTTTGAAATTGTTATAAAGGGATTGGTATAAATTGGTTATTATTGTTATTGTTGTTCTTGTTTTTCTCGATTTTTAATTTCTAAAGTTATTTATTGCTCCTGCTCATCTTTAATTTTGTATATTAGTTATTAACAAGTGATTTGGATTCTTGTACAGTGATCATTGATAGAGGTATATAGCTCTGTCTCAGGTTGCAAGCTTTTGTAAGTTCGCACCAGAAATAATTGCACCGTATTTGGAAAATCGATTTATTAAATTAATCAAACTTTATTAACACAATTCAAATACAATCCCCCCTTAAATTTTAAAAAAAAATACTTTACTGATTTTACTGTTCTTTATTCTCTTGCTAAAAAATAATGGACTCCTCTACACTTATCTTTGTTCTTTCTTTATTCGTGCTTTTTATTTTCCTCAAGTGGTTTGTCACCACTGAAGAAGACGATACCAACGCCATCGCCTCCTCTTTCAACACCAGCGCCTCTAATTCTACAGGTAGTGTCCAACCACAAGAACAACAGCAACCACAAGCTCGAGTTCGTCGTGAAGTTACTACAGATATGATTGAAGTTGTTCAATCCCTTGCTCCACACCTACACGTTGAACAAATTAAATACGATCTTCAGAAAACAGGTTCAGTTCAAGTCACAGTTGATCGTATCCTTGCAGGTGACATCTTACCATTCCCTCCAAACTATCGCCCTGAACCAATTGTCACCAATTCTAATCCAGTTCCTAACAATATCAAGGCTGAGAATCTTTTGAAGAAATATGGTGTTGACGAATTGACCTCTACTGCTATCGAAAGACCAGAGAATAAATGGTTAGATAGCGCTGAAAAAAGAGAAAAGAACTTACTGGATAAAAAGAAAGAGATGATCTTAAAAGCTAGAAAAAGATTAGAGAGTCAGATGAAGGGTGATGTTGATTTATCCAAGATCGTCAACAAATAGATTCTGGAAAATACTTAAAGACTTTGCTTGACTTATTTAAGTTTTAATACTACACAATAATTTGTTCGTATGTTTATCTATTAGGTTATAAATAGTTTTTAAAAGATTGTTGGGATCACATCACGTAACAAATCAAATGATTACTCAAAGCATTGGAAAATGATGATAAATCCAGAATAGGACGAACTCTCAACTTACGAAAAGGAGAAGACGTCCAGTTATCATTCTTGTTCGCACGATAACGGCACCACAAGGAAGTGAGTTTAGTCTCAAGTGGGATTTGACAAAATGTGCAAGAATATAGAAACATATACATAGAATTGGGGGGGGGTATCTTATATGGAAATATATCATGAGTTGTTGATACAGTAATATGAATATCACAAGATATATACCTATATCTTTGCGATATCATATAACACTAATGCAATTCATGTGATTTCACACATATGGTTTAACCTTGCCCTGTAGACTAACGGTCTAAATGTTACTAACTGTAGCTAATTTGAATTATAAGATAAACTAACTAATTTTTATATAGTTTTTTTTCCTCTCCCATAAATTTTAAGAAATTCCCAATAGCGTAATTTTCGTACAAAAAATTTACACATGTATGACACGAAAAAATCGAGGGCTTACACCATTTAATATCATCCAAATTGAAGATTTAACGCGTCATACACAGGAGTTAATCAGTATTGAATATTTTTTTTTTAAAGAATCTTTTAAGTTAGTCAAAAAAAAAGTGCTAATCATGGAAGCTAAGATCCTAACAGTTCATTGGCATGATGAAAGTGCGCCAGTTTACTCTTTGTCGTATCAACCAAACGCGTCAAAGGAGAACTCTGAAAGATTGGTCAGTGGTGGTGGTGATAACAACATTAGAATTTGGAAATTAGATCACACAGAAGAAGGTGATATCAAGCTAGAGTATCTTTCTACCCTTTCAAAACATTCACAGGCTGTTAACGTTGTCCGGTTTGATCCGACAGGTGAAATACTAGCCTCTGCTGGTGATGATGGGATGGTTCTTCTTTGGACCAAGGCTGATTCCATTGTTAAAGAATTTGGGCAAGATACTGATGATCTTGAGGATACAAAGGAATCATGGAATCTATACAAGTCTTTCAGATCATCATCTTCTGAAGTTTACGATCTATGCTGGAGTGCCGATTCGAGATTTATTATTACTGGTTCCACAGATAATATTGTCAGAATCTATGATGTGAAGTTGGGTACACAGGTCAATTCCATCGCTGAGCATAACCATTTTGTACAAGGTGTTGCCTTTGATCCGCGAGGGGAATATATTATCAGTCAGAGTGCCGATCGATCAATTCATGTAAACTTGGTAAAATACGATCTTGACTCTAAAATCTCCATCGATACTTCATCTTATTTCAAGATCACAAGAGCTGAACTACCCACAAGAATTAACAAACAACACGGTTATACACTAGATCACAAGAAACTGAAAAACTCAATGCTTTATCACACTGAAAATTTGGAATCTTTCTTCAGAAGGCTTACTTTCTCTCCAGATGGTTTGTTTCTCTTTACTCCATCCGGTATCTATAAACCAAACCCAACAACCAGCAACAATTCCAGTAAGGGCAACAATGATGAAACCGCACAATCAGAACAATCAACATCTATTAAGGAAGATATAGTTAACACGGTATATATTTACTCTCGTCAAGGTCTAAACAAACCTCCAATAGCACATATTCCAAATCTTAAGAAGCCAGCTATAGCCATTTCCTTCTCCCCATTATATTATGCCTTACCATTTAACACCAAGTCCATTTTCAATACTCCTTACAAATTAATTTATGCAGTACTGACTCAAGAAACTGTTTATATCTTTGATACGACTTCAATGAAGCCTATTGGGTCAGTAAGTGGTATCCATTACCGTACTCTTACTGATATAGCTTGGAATCAAGACGGTTTAAGTCTAGTTGTCAGTTCCACCGATGGGTTTTGTTCTGTTATAAGATTTACTAAGGGTATCTTTGGCAAAGTTTTGGATGGTGACTATAAGTCTCTGTTGAAAGAAAAAGATCAGGATAATGCTCTTTTCAGTTCTGTCGAATTGAAGGGAAGTGTTGAAGGCTCTAACAAGAGGGAAATTCCAGAAGTCTTCAATTTGATGAGTGGTACCAGTGTCAGAAAGAAGCCAAAGAACAAATCAACACTTGCACCTGTTTCTTTATCTTCAAGTGTTGAGGAAGATAAGCAAGATATGAATACTACTGAATCCAAAGCTCAACTTGAAATTGTAGAGATTGAGGAAGATATTAGTAAACCTATTAATGTCGAGAAAACCAAGACTTTATCTGTAAAACAAAGTATACCAACGGAATCAACCAAGCATGAAGCTCATCTCAGTGCAGAAAACAAAGCCGAAATAGAGTCTCTGACAGACGAAGAAGATATCATAGTCACTGAAGCTACACCCATGATCTCAAAATTGTCTAAGACTAAATTAACTACAGAGCTCAAGCAAGAAAACTTAACATCAATTGAGATGACATCTGCACAAAACAAGAAGCCATTGGATATTTTTGCCCAGTTGTCTGCCAATAATAAAGTGACACATAATCCACTTCTTGAGAAAAAAAGGAAGTAAAAAAAAATCAAAATTTCGGTGTCAAATTAATAGACTTTTCAATTTTTTTCTTTTTGTTTTTGTTTTTAGATGAAATATCGACATTTAATTGATATTTTATCATATGCGTATCTTTGTAAGGACATATTCGTTAAAAAGTTGGAGCTTATTCACGGCTCAAGTTGGCAAGAATTAGGGAATAGTTATGTTTTTTTTTTTTTGAAGCATATAACACGGAATTTGATTAATTAAATTAAAATATTTGAATCTAAGCCATAGTTTTTTATTTACTTTCTCAAATCATAAATATCATCGGTCTTTAATTTGACACAATTCTGGACCGAGAAAAAAATTGGTTCAACATATTATTTTTGGACCAATTTTTGAACCTAATTTGTAGGCAACTTGGTACTGGCAAAACTTCGGATCAGGTTGGGCCTGTTGTTTTATCCACCGCGCCTTCCCAGCAAATTCTAGATATTTCACCGAAACCTGGAGGAATTGATGCGACATGGAAATTGGGGGTCCGCGCGAAATACTGCCTCATCGTTGGGTAGGTTTTGGAGATTGGGTAAGGCCAATTTTGAAAGTTGAGATGAGCCTGTATAGATTTACTAAGAAGAATAAAATTCTTATCTGTTATCAAGTTACAGATTTAAATTTCTGCTTTGCCTATAGTATTGAGGTTTTATGTTTGAAGCATGTTTTGGAATTGTGAAATTTGTAAATAGCACAAAGAGATTATTTGGCAGCATTTCCCCTGAAGGATTGATTACCCGCTTCTCGAATGGGCACCTTGTGATTTTCTACGGAACGTTGTGGACCAGCTCCGAAAGTTGAAACCTGAAATATAAAAGTAAACCATATTTCCTAACTTATGACAGAGCCAAAGAGATACTTTTTAAAAGAAATTTGAGCTCCCCAAACTCGTCATATTCATATCATAACAATGTCCTCCAACTCTTTAGAACAATTGAAAGCCACTGGTACTGTTGTCGTCACTGACACTGGTGAATTTGAATCCATCGCCAAGTACACTCCACAAGATGCCACCACTAACCCATCTTTAATCTTAGCCGCTGCTAAGAAGCCAGAATACGCCAAGTTGATCGATGTTGCTGTCGCTTACGGTAAGGAACACGGTAAGACTTTAGAAGAACAAATTGATATTTCCCTTGACCGTCTTTTAGTTGAGTTCGGTTCTGAAATCTTGAAGATTGTTCCAGGTAGAGTCTCCACTGAAGTCGACGCCAGATTATCATTCGATAAGGAAGCCACCATCAAGAAGGCTTTACAAATCATTGACTTATACAAGGCCCAAGGTATTGCCAAGGAAAGAATCTTAATCAAGATTGCCTCCACCTGGGAAGGTATCCAAGCCGCCAGAGAATTAGAAGCTAAGCACGGTATCCACTGTAACTTGACCTTATTATTCTCTTTTGTGCAAGCCGTTGCCTGTGCCGAAGCTAAGGTCACTTTAATCTCTCCATTCGTTGGTAGAATCTTGGATTGGTACAAGGCCAAGACCGGTGAATCATACACCTCTGAAACTGACCCAGGTGTCATCTCTGTTAGATCTATCTATAACTACTACAAGAAGTTCGGTTACAACACCATTGTCATGGGTGCTTCTTTCAGAAATGTTGGTGAGATCAAGGCTTTAGCTGGTGTCGATTACTTAACCATTGCTCCAAAGTTATTAGAAGAATTGATGAACTCTGAAGAAGCTGTTCCAAAGCTTTTAGAACCATCCCAAGCTGCTGCTCTTGAACAAGAACAAGTCACCTATGTCGACGACGAAGCTACTTTCAGATTCTTATTAAACGAAGACGCTATGTCCACTGAAAAGTTATCTGAAGGTATTAGAAAGTTCGCTGAAGATGCTGTCACCTTATCTAAGGTTATTGAAGAAAAGATCAAGGCTTAAAACAGTCTTTTCGGGTAGGAATCTCATCCTTCTTCATTGACATCTTTTTATGGTGTCTTGGTCTTCAGTTCAGTTCTAGTTTTATCTTTTATTTATGTCACTTTGGAAAATAATATGTTTATTATTGGCGTGTATAACAATATACTCCTATTAATGAAATGAGGTTTTGATATTCAATGTTTTTATAAGCGTCAATTTCGTATTCAGTTCATTGTTCTATTTATAACATGCTCCATTTGTATCCAGAAACTACAGTTATTATTGTAATTAACAAAATGACCTTTTATCCAAGATCCAGTCTTCAACTGATAAAGGCTTCTTAACTTACTATGGTGCTATATTTATAACTTCATAACAACCTACCATCCGAGTCTTCAGGGGAGGTTCAGCAAATTAAATTATGGTGTTTTCTAAAGTTCTAACTCACTTATTTCCATTGGAAGCTGACTTGATATTTAGCTTTTCCTTCAAAAGAGTATGGATAATTGGTAACCAGCTATTGAATAATGCCTCTGATCTTTCACTCAAAAGTAATTGATCAACATCCTGTTGCTGTTTACTAGTTTTTGGTTGTTGAAACTCCTTCTTGACTAAAGCCTTTAGTACTTTATGAATTTTTGATGATCTGAGAATTTGTACAGTCATTAATCCATGTTTACCTATGTTTTCAAAATCATTTAATAAGGCAGATGCTTTTTTGTATTCTTCGAGCGAAGGAATGGTTTTCCTTTGGATCAAAGTAAGTTGTAGGGAGTTACGAGCAGCTATGCAAAATTTCTCTAAAGTCACTTCATCAAGGGCTTTAAATGATAGTGACCTTTCTGCTTGACGTCTAATCACCTCCTCATTGTCTTCATCGGGTAACGGTGTTGTGGAGCAAGTTGGTGGAGAATACTTCTTTTTATCTTCTTTACTTGATGATCTGCTGTCGAATTCAATGTTTTGTTTCATCTCTGAGTCAGTACGAGGTTTCTTTGAGGCGCGACGTTGATTGGGGAGCTCTTCCTCTTCATGCTTGATTTTAGATTCTTTCGTGGGCTCCGATTCCAGGTTGCTTTCATTTTGGAAGCTTTCGTCACTTTCCTCATCATCTTCAAGTACCCTTTTCTTAGACATAAGTGTTTGCTTCTTTCTCTGTGCATTAAAGCCTTTGCCTCTTAAAAGTATATTGTCTTGTTTTTGGACCTCTCTCAATTCATCTGTAACTTCAAATCCAAAGTCTTCAATAAAATCAGTAAATTGACCAAACTCATTTGACTTTATAAATTCTTTGTCATCAGATATGAAGGCTTGCTCTCTAAGAAAGATCTCATATCTGTCAACTCCAGTCCTCTTTTCAGATTCAAGAAGCTTCAATGTGTATTTGAGAGCTCTAACATGCTGCTGTTTTTTGGACCTCTTCATCAGTAGTGGTAGCTCATCATCTTCAGCAATCATCATTGAGCTCAAAATAGGCCAGTAGTGTGTTGTATCTCCCAAGAATCTTACGGGTATTGGACCTGATTTTGATTCCAAGACTTTTTCTTTCATTGTACCTTCATCCAAGTATTCCATATCCATTGTTAGACATGGCCAAGGTGGGAAGCTCGGATACTTGACGAAGATTAACTGACCAGGTTTCAATTCCTGGAATGAATTTACTGGCCGCATTTATATGGATGTATTCTTTTTTTTTTTTCAAATTAGAGTATTGAACAAAAATAAAATGGGGGTCCTTTAATGAAGGTCCTTTAATAAAGTTTATTTAAATATCAGTTGTGGTTAATGTAGAACATAATGTATGCCTTTGAATTTCAAGATCGAACTGTGAGCAAAACCATTATACAAACAACCCGTTAATTTTTGACAGTAAGAGAGGTGTGAATATAAAGTTATGTAAGATATTACGTAAACAAAAACTTAATCAATTCAGACTTATATATATATACAATCAAATTGGATTATTGATTCGATCAATCAACTGGCAGTTCTATAAACAGACATTTGCATTCCAAGACTATAAAACAGAAATGAATATTAAATCATTTTTTTCCAAATGATCTTCATTTTTTTTTTTACACAGTGTCTCTTGTCTCGAAACATACATATTTAAATATAAACTGAATTTAAAGACCACGGTTTTCTTTTTCAGTGTTAAACTCAAAAATAAAACTATGACTTTAATCTCATTGATCTTACGAATATGGCCGGGGTTCTCATTATTATTTCTTTGTAGCAATTCTATCAAGTTAATTCTCGATAGCTAATAGTTATGTATCAAATATATCTTTTGTGTTTTTTTTTTGTAGTTTTATTCTATGTTCCAGTAATTAATAAAGACTACAAAAATTAGTCATTTTTTTGTTTTGATTGTCAATTTTTGTGTAATTCATGATACTTCAGTTGTTGGTATTGTGATATTTGAAGTACTTTCAGTTGATTGAACAAGAGCATCTTTCATTTCGATATCTTGATCTTTCTTTGAATCACCGGAACGCTTTAGATCATCACAATTTGTATTGACTTCACCATTGGTGATTGATTTTATTTCATTGGTGTCTTGAGTTTCTAACTTTTTGGCTTTGATGGTCTTTGTTGAGAGCTTTCTTGGTGGTTTGTTTGGATCCTTGATTGTTCCATTCTTATTGACGGCATCCACTGTAGACACCATTACTTGGTTCGACTTGTTCTTCTGATCAAGGATTTCTTTAATTAATGGAGCCCATTTGAGAAGTAAGAATTCTGCCCGTTCTTTAAACATTATGTCCTTGACGTCGTATTTTTTGCCGTCTAATTCTTCTGCTCCATCTTCTTGCTGCTTATAGTCTAATTTTAACATTTCTCTCAATACTTTATAGATCTTGGAAGTCTTGAGAACTTTAATATTGACTAGCTCTTCACTGTCCATCTTTTCCACGTCTTCAAGCATCACAGAAGCATTGGTGTATTCATCAATCGTAGGTATTGATTTTCTTTGGATTAATGCACGTTGTAGTCCAGCACGATAAATAATAAAAAGAGATTCAATGTCATGTTCAGAGAGATCTTTGAAAGATTGTATACCGTTCAGTGGCTTTAAGTCTTCCTGATGGTGTTCACTAGTATTGATTGGAGTTGGGTTATGCTCTTGTTCTGTTAATGGTGATGTGTTACGGTGTTCCTTTTGGTCCAGTGTCTTGAGACCTCTCAGACTCTTAGTAACTGTGGATGATTTCTTGGTGTTAGAAGGGACCTCTGAAAGTTCCTCTGGACTAATGGAACTTGAAGATGGAATTTTATTGGAAGAAATCTCAGATTTGTCCAACGTTGGTTTGAATTTCTTAACCTTTGGTTTAGGTTTAGTTTGCGGTTCTTCATGTTCAACTTCTTGAAGTGAACGTTTCTTAGATGTCCTACTTACAGTTGGTGAGGATTTCTTGCCTGTTAAAAGTTCTGTATCTTCGGCTTGTCTTCTCTCTAATTCATCAGTGATCTCAAATCCTAATTCTTCACATTCTTCAAGCCAGCGACTGAACTCAGTTGGCGCAACATATTCTTGGTCATCTTCAATAAATCCACCGTTTCTTAACATAGATTCGAACCCATCTGTGCCGTTTTTCTTTTCTTCATCAATGATTTTAAGAGCCAGTTTGACTGCAGAATTATGTGTAGGTTTCTTTGATTTCAAAGAGCGTAACTCTGATTCGGTAGCGGGCTTCATTGCTTCCAAAACTGGCCATGAATATGAATTATCAACCAAAAAGTGTACAGGAACAGGACCACATCCAGTTTGTTTGACTTTTTCTTCAAACATATCATCCTTTAAATATTCCATATCCATTGTGAAAGATGGCCACCAAGGATATCCTGAAAATTTGACTAGAATGAGTTTTCCTGGCTTTATCTCCTGGTAAGAAGCAAAATGGGAGATTTTTTGACTCATTTTGGTATTGAGATCTAAAATAATATTTTGGGATCTGGAGATGAAGTGAAAACAGTTATAACTTTTAGATGATAGTACTAGTACTGAAAAATTTCCTATTGTGAGACTAGCTAATAAAATGCAGAATTCTATATGAACAAAAAAAAAGGTGATATTGATTGAAAAACAGGTGAAGTATAAAGGTTAGTTCCTTATTTGCTTATGTTTGTTTATGTTTACTCTTCGGGTTCATGATGTTGTTATTCGCCACTTTTGCCGCCCGAGGTGTCTTTCGCGCACGCCATCGCATGAATCACGTGCATTTAACAATTCCAACTGATTTGCACCCAAGATTCAGTAAATTTATAAATACCAAGGTTTTAAATGAAGTTTGCTAAAATTTTTATTTAATTTAAAATAAGAGTTTTTCAAATTGTTTTTTTTTTCTGTTAACCTTTTGAAACATTTAATTTTAGATTTAACTACCTCTTTTTTTTTTACAAAGAATAAGTTTTTCATATAAACATTTCGGAAAATTTCGCGGCGCCACCAAGATCTGAAAACTCCCCCCAAAAAGTCGCCACCTAATTGAATATGGATAAATAACAATATCTGTACAAAGTTGTTTATAAACAATTGATCCTTTTATCAAATAAATAACAGAATAGGACATCAAGTAATATCATTAAGATGCAAAGGCTTCAAAGATTCCAAAACTTATTAGGGGCTCAAGGAGGTGCCGGAGCTCAGCAACAAGATGGCCCAGTGATTGATAATAAAGAAACTGTATACATATCTTCCTTAGCCTTATTAAAGATGTTGAAACACGGTAGGGCAGGTGTTCCAATGGAAGTCATGGGTTTGATGTTGGGTGAGTTTGTTGATGATTATACGATTCATGTCATTGATGTCTTTGCTATGCCTCAATCAGGTACTGGTGTCTCCGTTGAAGCTGTTGATGATGTTTTCCAAACTAGAATGATGGATATGTTAAGACAAACTGGGAGAGATCAAATGGTTGTTGGATGGTACCATTCACATCCAGGTTTCGGATGTTGGTTAAGTAGTGTTGATATAAACACACAACAATCCTTTGAACAATTGAATCCAAGAGCCGTGGCTGTTGTCATTGATCCTATTCAATCCGTTAAGGGTAAAGTTGTCATTGATGCATTTAGATTAATTAACTCCTCTTCAGTAATGCTAGGTGTTGAACCAAGACAGACCACATCCAATGTTGGCCACTTAAATAAACCATCCATCCAAGGTTTGATCCATGGTTTAAATCGTCATTATTATTCATTGAACATTGATTATAGAAAGACACCATTAGAAACAAACATGTTGCTGAATTTACATAAGAAGGAATGGCAATCCGGTCTACAATTACAAAATTACCAACATAAGGAGGAACATAACTCCCAGGCAGCAGAATCCATGGTGAAGATTGCTGAATTATATCAAAAGAGAGTGGAGGAAGAAAAGGAACTGACTGAAGATCAGTTGAAAACAAGATATGTTGGTAAGCAAGATCCAAAGAAGCATTTGTTGGAAACTGCTGAGAGCTTGATTGAAGATAATGTTGTGAGTATTTTGACTGGTGCTGTTGATTCTGTTGCTATTAAGTAGATGTTACATAATTTTTATTTTTTTTTTTTATTTATTTTTATTTTTTTGTTTAATTTGGATAGAATTGTGTAGAAATTTATTTAATGCGTTTCCAAATTTGTAAACAAGTTTCATCCAAAAATAAGAATTCTTTTTCCTTTTCAGTTATTAACAGATTATCAACTTCGTACCATTTATTATTCAAGTTCATTTGAATTTTCCAATTTGATGTATTATTCATTTCGTAATGAACAACGTTTGAAATTAATTGATATTGGATCTCGTCATTGTTGAAATGTAAGTCCAATGGGAATTCCACAATACTCTTGTTTCTTTCTTTTAATGTTAAGTTGGTGTTTAAATTGAAATCTTTGAATCTGTTGATATTAAATATAAGATATTCTGGAAACTTTGTGATCTTATAACGGCTAACCTGTGTTGGTGAGTTGATTATATCTTCATTGTTCAAATATGGGTTCAACAATTTGTAAAGACTTATTTGTGCTGGTTTATCCTTCTTCAACACTGATACTGGTGGAAGTTTCAAATTTAATTCCCAAAACTTTTGTTGTTTGACAGATTTTTCCTCTGTACCATTAGTTGATGTTGTGATTTGTAATTTACCCTGAAAGCATTTAGCAAAGATCTTATCCTCAGAATTTAAAGTATTAATCAACCATAATAGAAAGTCATTAGGAGAAGCTTTTGTTCCAATGGTAAATCTTTTCTTAGATAGAACATCAACACATTGTAAGATTTCATGAGGAGAGATATGATTTTTAAAAAGGTTAACACTATAAAGTTTCTTAACGATAATTGTAAACCTTTTCAACAATTCGTTGGTTTGTTCAGTATGATCAGCTAATAGAAAATAGTCACGAATCTTGGGAACATGGATCAAAGCTTGAAGAATCACATTACTATAGTCATTACCTTTAATATTGTTCAACCCAATTACACTCTGTGTATATTTAGCACCATTTAGATTTCTTCCTGTTGCTAATTTCCCAGACTGTAAGATTTTCACATCTTCCTTAGTATAAATTGGATTAATCTGAGACTTGATGTCATCTAAAGACGATGTTTTTGTTGTGATCACATAGTTCTCAGGTAGACAATAAACCTTCATATTGTTGAAACTAATAAAAATGTGATGATTTTCATTGAGAGAGTGTACAAAGCATGGAGAGTTCACAGAACGGCCTTGAAAATATTTTCCACAGGTCAAACAACAATAAACATTGTTAGGAGAAAGTGATACACTACAAATCTTCTCAAAGTCAAAGTCAAGGACTTTACGATTAATTGTATCTAGATACATATTCTCTCTGTTAAAGTAATCTTCTTCTTTTGAAGATTTGAATCTCTTTTGTAGATCAGACATGATGGTATCGGAGTCTGTATCACTCTCTAAGTATATTCTCTTTGTCATTGAATATATATATATATATATATATATATTTGTACTATAAGTGGTTAAGTAATTGGAAATGTATGTAACACACACAAAAAACAAAAATTTATACTTTATATAATCTTTTAGAATTTATATAAATTATGCTGTCATAAACCTCCGGTCAAATATATATATATATATATATATATATAGATCAAGTAAATTATATAAAATTGGATCGATACTGTGTTCACTGAAAATTTTAATTATATTAACAGTTGTTCTATTTAATTTAAAGATATTATAAATTTCTTTGTCTATATCTTATTTACTCTATATATCAATTTTCCTTTTTTTTTTTTTTTTTTTTTCAATAAACTAATAAGCAGTGAAGAATAACATCCATCATATACTCAATTCCCATTTCAAATCACTAATATAATTCAAACTATCTTGAATGGAATCTACACCTAATACATCAACTTCAGTTTGTTGATGAAGTAAACCTAATTGATCTCTATCAATCTCCTGTTTAATGCTCATATTATCAAATCCATCTCTTATTCCCATCATACCATTAATACCAAAAGCCGATGATGACATCTGTTCAGGTAGGGGTGAGACTTGAGAAGGAGTGCCATCCAAGTTTAAGGAAGGAATACCGCTACTGGTGGGCGTCAAAATCTCAGTTGGTTCGATTTTTATTGTATCAGTGTAATAAGTTTGTGATTGCGGTGTTAAGATTAATGAATTTTGAAAATTGTT
>JADIOT010002512.1:2220-22697 GCA_018343995.1 Waltiozyma sp. UFMG-CM-Y6624
AATAAATTAGAATCACAAGAATAAGAATAAATTAGAATCATAAGAATGAGAATAAATTAGAATCGCAAGAATGAGAATAAAAATAAGAATAATAAATATATAAGTAATAAATAATAATAATTATAAAATTTAAATTAAATATGATAAATTAATTATTTTGAATCTGTTTCATATTTTAATGTTGGTGAAAGAACTAACGAGGTAGTTGTGGACATTTTATTATTAATATTATTATTATTATTTTTGCTATTATGGTACCTAATCGATTGATAATCAAGTAAGCAGTTACAAGTTTAAAATCTTGAGATCAAATAATCATGATTCAGAGGGGAATCTTCATCACTTTTATAAGAATCATGAAATTTATTTGCATCATGTTAAATTTTGAGTCAGATTGGAGACATAATATACAAAAAAAATTTATTTTGTTGAAAATCATATATATTATAAGATTTAATTGGTGGTGGAAATTGGATGAGTAATAGTCACGTGTACTGACGTGAATGGAGATCAACTTGTAGCTGACAGATGATATGAGGTTGCCCTATGTTCAGTACACGTGTCTTATATAACGCGTTATTTTAATCTCGGTGTTTCGTTATATTTCCCAAATAGGCAAAGCCACGTAATCGTGAGCTGTAGCAGCTTCAGATCGGGGCGCCTATTGTAAGTACGAGAAAACTGCAGTAATATGAACAGTGAAATATTTCAAAGCTACCTAAAAGAAGAAAATACTGATCTGTGTAACATTTGCTGTGACTAGCACTTACATCTTAATTACCTCTGTTTATTTACTCAAGTTATTCGATAAAAAAAATACACCATAATAGTTGCTTAAAATTTTGCTTGAAATATCCCTTTGACTTTAATTTTATTCTTTTTTTTTTTATCTCTTTTACGTCTCATATTCAAAGGTGATCCATAAATATTTCTTATTGAAAATTTCATACCATCCTCCATTCAGACCTGCTATCGTTTCTATCTTAATATACCAATATTTATAAGATGGCACAAAATACGTCAACAACAGGATCAAATCAAGAATCACCTAATTTACTTTCTTCGAATTTCTTTAACTCTGAGACTTTCCAGAATCATGCTTTGAATTTAAGAAAGTCTATCATCTTCTCACCCTCCATGGACTCTGTTCAGGTAGGTCCATTTTTAAGGAAGGATAATGACGAACTTGACACACATGCAGAGGAAGATGCTGAGGAAGAACAACAAGATGAGATAGAAGCACCAGTAGCTTCTCCAAGGTCTATAGATTATCAACAAGCCAAAGAACCAAGTGTGGCAAACGACACAGACAGTTTTGTCAGTGCAGAAACAAGCAAATCACCTTTGAAACTTAAGAAAAAGACAACCTTGGACCGTACGATAGAATTGAAAATGACAAACTCTCCGTCCTTCCAAGGGCTGGCTGATATGCTAGAGCATAAAGTAAAGAGGTATGAAAGTTCTTCTAATATTAAGATACTAGCAGCAGCTGGTGAATCTTCAGTTTTTTTATCTTCTCCTCTTGGATCTCCAGTCTCTTCAAGAATCACTAAGAGTCGCTCTCCTTCACCTTTAAAGAAAATACCTAATTTAGAAATCGACAAACTATTGCCGTTGGAAGATACTCCTAAAGTTTATCAATCGGCAATTATGAATGGTTCTTCTGGTATTCTTTCTTCTTTGCCTGGCACACCAGCAGTTCCTTCTTCTCTCTCACGTCCAGAACAGCCACAAGAATCAAGGTCACCCAATTTGATTCAACTTAGTGATTCACCTTTACTACTGCCACCATCAGTCTCAACTTTTGGCACTACCAACAGCGGGAACAATAATACCCTAGAAATAAAGCAAAACGGCGACTCAAAACTAAAAACCATGGTAAATAACAATGAAAACGTTGATATCTTTGGAACGCCTAAGAACATTCAGCAGTCAACAAATACAAGTGATGCTTTCAATAAAACTGCTGACCATGATGAGAAGAACATTCCATTGGTTGAAGGATTGGAAATGGAGAATATTGCCATGCCTGTTATCAGTGTGATGTCACCAGGTTCTGAGAAAGTGGACAGTAAAAAAACTTCAATTGAAACAATCGCTGTATCCAGTGACGCCTACCAACAAAGATCTTCTTCAATGCCAGTATTTCCCTCCAAGTCAAAGATCTCAAACACTCCACAACAGCCAAAGCCAATTCCGGAAACAGTGAAACCAAAGAAGAAAGGTTTCATGTCATTTTTCAGATCGAACAAAAGAGTCACATCATTACAAACTGTGCCTCTGTCTAAATCAACATCCAATATCACTAATAGCAGCAGTAGTAACACAAACAAAGTAAAGCCACCATTGAGACAATCACAATCGTTCTCAGTTAATAAGACCATCGGATCCAAAAAGGAGGCTAACTTATCCCTCTCACAACCTGAGCCACACGTGGCAAAGAGATCGACTTCTTCTACGTCTTTGTTCTCGGCTTTCAAGAGGAAGTCCAAATTGATGGATCCTGAGACACTGCAGGATCAGATGGCCACTGAGAGCAAGAAAGATATAGTTAATTCAGATGCTTATCGTGCAGATGATAAAAGGAAGTTCAAAGGAGTGGATTCAGACAATGACGAACACGAACAAGGAAAAGACAATGATGGTGATCATGATGAGCCGAAACAACGACTCAATACGCCTTCAGTCGCCTCTCTAGCTGATGAATTCAATGAAGATTTTAATGCAAAGATGACCATAACAACACCAACTTCCCAGCGCACTTCACGCTTCACCTCAAATATCTCTCATCAAACGAACAGTAACAACAATAACGTAGTGCTATCACCACGTTCTATCCGCTCGCGCTCATCAATGAACATTGACCAAGGTGAGACGTTATTCCCTAAATCTTTAAACCCACAAGAAGTTGAATCAATTGTGTCTATTGAGAGATCAAGATCGTTCAATAGATCAACTAGGTCCAAGAGAGGAAGTGTTGTCCCACCACCTCAGCTACCACAACTACAGCTACAGTCTTCCGCTGGAGAAACCGTCTATACCGAACAGTTTTTAAAAGGCCCAACTGGTCTTGACGGCGTGGGTCTTGGTATAGATTTCTCTGACGAAGTTGGTGAGTTCGATCATATTATTGATCAAATCCAATTGATTGATCGTCCAGAGATTGATATCATTGGTGAAGCAGGAGCAGAAGACGATGATGACTATAAGCAGTTTATTGAATTTGCAGACATCATCAATTTCGGAAGCTCTGATATGGAGCTAGGCTTGAACTATGATAGTGGCGCAAGTAGTAATGGTAATGCTATCTCTCCAGTCATTGGAAACATTGAGAAAGATACTACTGTTACTTCTCTTGGAAATCAAAAGGCCATGTTTAATTACACTGCCAACTATCAGGAGTCTCCGGTATTAGAACATCATCAGTTGCTTGGAGGGCAGGCTTCTTACAAGAGCTCTCCTTTAGTTCCTCAAGAGGACGAGAGTGACAACGATTCTATCCATATCCCTGAGAATACCAACTATCAGTCATTTGATTATAAACAGGAAGAAGAAGATCCGTACAAATCTCACACAACTTCGCTATCTTATCAATCTGATTCGTCCTTCAGTTTAGCCACAAATATTGAAGACTCGTGCTATCAACCAACAAACGAACCATCTCCATTGACATCACCATTCCTACAACAAAATTCTTTCATCAATTATAAGCCACAGGATCCATGTTCTTCTGATTTTTCAATGTTTGATCCAACCCATCCACATCCAGCCCAATCTGTCTCCGGTGGCCCTCGAATGGTTCGTCCAATTTCTATGTCGTTCAGGGGGTTGAAATCACCGGCCTTCAACAACCATGCTGCTTTATCCATCCCACCACCATCATTATCATCATTGACGCCGTCTTCATCAGTGGCATCGTCGCCTGTTCGCTCCACTCACCAGATCAACCAAGGGTCTCGAAATCGTGGTGTCAGGTTTTCTAATAGGTTGACTATCTTTGAGACGTATCATGAAGAGGAATATGACCGTCATCCAGATTTGGCTACGTGTAATGAATTGAATCCGCAGTTGGCAATCATGATAAAAAATGAGTTGAATGAATTGAAGTCAGAGATGGAAGTCCATGTGCAGAGTAGGTGCAATACTCATTTCTTCTAACCTGTCAATTGAGTACTTTCGGCTGCTATCATTGGAATTTAGGAATATAATTAGCTTAATAATTTATTTATTTATTTATTTATTTATTTATTTATTTATTTATTTATTTATTTATTTATTTATTTATTTATTTATTTATTTATTTATTTATTTATTTATTTATTTATTTATTTATTTATTTATTTATTTATTTATTTATTTATTTATTTTTTTATTTATTACTTATCTGCAAAAACTATACAAAAAATATTAATAGTATATGCAAAAATTTATAATAGTAGGTCAACTTAAGAGACTTACATATACTCACATGGTTCATGATATATTTTATAATACTAGGCAAATGTTTTAAACTGGTATATATGTGTCTCTATTCCACACAGGTAAACGCATAGAGAGTACCATATACATATTACGTTGTGTTTTACTCACTCTGATTAAGGACTTCTGATGATTTGGAGACTTCACCTAAATTTTCATAGATTAGCTGTGTCTCGATTTGCTTTTTTGACATTTGGGGCGTGTTTTTGTGAGGAAAATGTACTTGATGACGTTTCAAAATTAAATTTGGTCCTTTATTATATACTTTTCTTCGAAACATCGATATATTACTCAGTAGTTCAAATTACAAATATAACTAATGTATCACAAAGCATCAATGAGTACTTCAATAGATGCAGCATAGGAGGCTGCGTATCATCAAACAGAAGGACACAAGACCCATGAAAAATCCACAGAAATCTATCTGTTTTAAACTCAATTAAAAAACTCTAAAATTAACTACACATCTGTACTCAAGACGGGTTTTTAAAAATTCAAAGCCTTTCAATCACTTTCACCTTCATAGTCATCTTCACTCGCACTGTCTTCTTCAGTACCATCATCGTCAATAAATGAGTCGAGATCATCATCCTCAAAGTAATTCTTCTTAGGTTGGGCTCTAGATCTAGCAGATCTAGCAGATCTAGCACTACGAGAAGAAGAAGCGCTGACATCTTCCATATTAATATCTAAATCATCTTCAGATTCAACCTTGTTCAATTTCTTAGAGACTGCTGTGCCCTTTGGCTTAGGTGGTGCCTTTGGTTTAAGTTCTTTCTTTAATGAGGTGGAAGATTTCTTGATTGGTTTCACACCTTCTTCTTCTTCATCAGACAGTAGAAATTCATCTTCATCTTCGGAATCAATGATCACTTTCTTTGGTGCTGTGGTTCTTTTGGCTCGGCCTCTAGCTGAAACAGTCGAAGATGCCTTAATATTTGGTTTCTTGTTAATAGCTTCTTCGATTTCATCGTCAACTTCATTAGGCTCAGCGCTGCCAGTCGATGAAGGTGAAGCAGTAGTTATTGGTGTAGAGCTTGCTAAGCCAATCAGACCTCTACCAAAGATGGTCTTGAACTCGGGTTCTTCACTCTTTTTAAATGGTAAAGTCGATTGCTTTAGTTTCTCTGACTTTGCTGTGGAGACAGTTTCTTGGGAAGAACTTGATGAAAGACCTAAAGAGGATGCTCCCTCGATCTTAACAGCTTCTGGTTCTAATTTAACTGATGATTCCTTCTTTACAGCAGGTTCCTTCTTAACCTTAGTCTTTGGTGGAACATAAACTGGAATGCTAATGACCTCACCCTTTCTCATATCGATTTCCTTCTTGCCCTTAGCCTTCTTCTTGGCCGGACCACCAGCACCGTAATCATCGTCAGCAACAGCTCTCTTCTTACCCTTACCCTTCTTGGTACCAATCAAAGTGGTTCTCTTGATCTCATCTTCCTTCAAGAACTTCTCATAAGCCACCAAGAAATCATCCAAATCGTTATTCCAGATATCTTTAGCTGTCAACTTCAACAATTGGGTCAATTCATCTTCCTTGTTAGCCTTTTGTTGTAAGAGTTTTTCATATCTCTCACGGGTCAAAGACCAAATAGGCATACCAAGTAAATAATCGTAAGAGTTAAACGTACTGTTCTTGACATGGACAGTAGAACGATCAGCCTCTGCTTCAAACTCATCTTCACTCTCAGCTTCCTCAATCTTAACAGTCTCAGTTGACTCTATAACGATTGGATTACCCTTCTTATCGAACTTTGGGAATTTCAACTTTATCAACTCCTCAACTAATTCGGTGCGTTTTCTGTTGTTGATGTTCAACTTCTTGTCAATAATTAACTTGATGAATCTGGCTTGACTAGATAACTTCTCCAAAGCATTGGACAGCTCTTTAGCCAGGTTGTCCTTACGACGTTGATAGTAATCTAATCTGACAAAGTAGAAATCTCGGATAATCTCATTAACATGGTCATACTTCTTGATACGGCCTTGTGGGTCGAATAGCACCATATTGGACATGTTGATTGAAGAGGTCATCTTGAATCTTTCGTATAACCCAACCTTCTTACTCTTAGCCATTTCCTCAGGAGTCAATGTGACAACGAATCTAATACCCAATGCGTGTTGTTCTTGGAGATCCTTGATCCACGGTTTTTGCTTGTCGGTACCACCAAGACCTTCTAATAAAAATTCTTTGATAGAAGAAGTCCAAACCTTGACTGGTAATTCAGTGATAGCCAAAGTGACGTCATCTAATTGTTCGATTCTCCCGAAGTGTCTATACTTATCGTGAGCAATCTTTTGCATCTGTCCTTCCCATCCCTTGTACCACGGAGTGATCTCGTCTAATTCTTCATTGTTCATCAACTTTCTCACTTGTCTGACTAAATCTTTTGGATCGTACTGTGGAACGTTAGTACTCCAACCAGTACCAATACCTTCAGCGCCGTTTACTAAAACCAATGGAATAATTGGCAAGTACCAAGTTGGTTCGACATTCTCACCATCATCTTGTTCATAAGAATAAAGCGCGTCATCTGCTGGATTCAACAACTTTCTGGTGATTGGGTTCAACTCGGTGTAAATGTATCTTGCTGCAGAAGCATCCTTACCACCCATGTTTCTGGTACCGAAAGAACCATTAGGTAAAAGCAAGTTGATATTGTTGGAGCCAACAAAATCTTGAGCTAATCCAACAATAGTTTGGACTAAGGATTGTTCGCCATGGTGGTAACCAGTGTGCTCTGAAATATAACCAGCTAATTGGGCAACCTTGATTTCAGTCCTCAAGTTACGCTTGATAGAACCATAGATAATCTTTCTTTGACCTGGTTTCATACCATCAAGAGCAGATGGAATAGATCTTATGTTATCAGCCATTGAGAATAAAATCAATTCCTTGTTAATAAAGTCAGATATTGGGATTTCAGAAATGTCGGGGTCCAAGAAAGTTCCTGGAGTATAGCCTCTTAACCAATCCTTACGATCATCTGCTTTCTTCTTAGAAAAA
This sequence comes from Waltiozyma sp. UFMG-CM-Y6624, assembly GCA_018343995.1. Classification (NCBI taxonomy): domain Eukaryota; kingdom Fungi; phylum Ascomycota; class Saccharomycetes; order Phaffomycetales; family Wickerhamomycetaceae; genus Waltiozyma; species Waltiozyma sp. UFMG-CM-Y6624. The sequence goes on from JADIOT010002512.1 coordinate 9,713, forward strand.
GCCAAGTCTATCAAATCCTTGTCATTACCTTCCAATGTGTTGAAAGTCTTCAAATGTCTCTCCAAGTCAGAGAAGTATTCACGGCCTTCTGTTTGAGAAGAAGTACCCAAACCCTTGTAGTACTTGTGAGTCCAGCTGTATTTATGAGATTCCTTTTCAATCCAGTCTTCGTATTCTGGCATGTTGTAAAAGGCGATTGTTTCCTTCCTTGGCTTGGTGATGTTGACCTTAACGATAGGGGTGATAAATTCAAGAAGGAAACCAGGAACACTCAACAAACCAGGAAATGAAGTTTCCAAGAAGTTGATAATCAACCCCTTAATATGGGAACCATCGGTATCTTGATCTGTCATAATCATTATACGGCCATATCTTAAAGACTTATTATCTTCATATTGCTTCTTATGTTGTAGACCCATAATTTGCTTGATGGCTTGGATCTCCGCATTCTTGGCTAACTGATCAGCACTAGCATCACGAACATTAAGCATCTTACCTCTTAATGGGAAACAGCCATAATAATCCCTACCAACAACAGCCAATCCAGCAATGGCTAAAGACAAGGCCGAGTCACCCTCTGTCAAGATTAAAGTACACTTGTAACCTTCCTTGGTACCAGCCTTATTTGCATCTTCTAACTTTGGATGGTTTGTGATTCTTGACTTCTTGGAACCATCGGTCTTTTTCAAAGCCTTATCAGCGTTCATTTGAGCAAGATCTAAAATCTTTTCAATGAACTCAGTCTTAATTACTTGGTTGATAAATTCATCTGGAACTTTGCAATCGGAACCGAATTGGGGCTTTCTGGTGGACATTTGTTCTTTGGTTTGAGAAGTGAAAGCTGGGTTTTCAATCAAACAATTGACAAAGATAAACATATTGTTTCTGATTTGGAATGGTTTAACATTGGTGTTCTTATGTTTCTTCTTGACTAAAGCACCAACTTTTTCAACGATTTGATCAGCAATATATGTCACGTGGGGACCACCAGACGTGGTAGCGATAGAATTGACAAATGATATCTGGTTAAATGAGTTGTCTGAAACAGCAAAGGCAATTTCCCAGCGACCTTTGGACTTTGGATCATCAAGCTTCTTGTAAATAATAGTTGGTTTCTTTTCCAAGTCAAGATCCTCACCATTATTGGCTCTCTTGGCGTTCAAAGCCTTAACGTACATTTCCACATAAGTCTTAAAATCCTTAATCTTTAAAACTGTACCGTTCAAACTGACAGTGACACCTTTTGCTGTACCGGCGATATCGTAGACACGACGTCTCAAAACACTCAATGTATCTTCATCTAAGAAGTCCATGTGGAATTTGGCAAGATCTGGTTTGAATGTAACTTTGGTGTACTCGGTTTTTTTACCAGTCATTTTCACTATGTTTGGCTTCCCAGCAATCGACATATTGTCCTTCCAAACTTGAGTATAAATTTTGCCCCTTTCCTTATCTGCAGTTTCAAGAGTAAACTCTGTTGAGAAAATGTTACATAACTTGGCACCATAACCATTTCTACCACCTGTGACTTTCTTTTCATCATCATCATAATTGGATGATGTCAAAAGGTTACCGAAGATTAATTCTGGAATGTACATTTTTTCCTTATCGTGCATTTCAATAGGGATACCCTTACCATCGTTTTTAACGGAAATAGTATTCTCTTCGGCGTTGATCTCGACTTCAATCTTCTTCATGGTGGGATCTCTGACCTTGTTATCAGCCGCATTGACTAAAATTTCATCAAAGATCTTGAAAAGACCAGGAACAAACTTGACATTTCTTTCAACCATAGATTCACTCTCTTGATCGAACACCCATAGGTTGGATTCCTGAGGTTCAGTAGAGCCGACATAGGTGTCTGGTCTCTTTAAGATATGCTCCAATTGAGATAATTTCTGATATTGCTCAGAGGCATTCTTTCTTTTATTTGTGGCATCTTCCATTCTGACAAGTATATCTGTGTCTGACTTTTGTTTTTTGCTCCTTAGTAAGTAGCTATTAAGGGAACTTAGATTGGAACTGAATATTATTGAAGTGCAGGGGTATCTAAGTGAGTGTGGATTAATAAACAGAGATTTCGTGGATCTCAAAATTAATTTGAATGACCTAATATTGAAAGCTTTGACAATCTAAACTTCAAGAGATACACTAAAGCGACTGAACTCCATGGTTTCATACGAGTTGATAAAATCAAGGAGTGGATAATCCTTTGTTTACTTTTTCTTTTGGCCTCAGGTGCGAATCGCGACATCACACTGATTTAAACACGATCAAAAAAAAAATTCAAAGTCTCCAGCCCTCTCATTAGACCACGTGTAGAAGAATCAGGTTGTCTTCAGCCGTGAATTTTTGGATTTCAGAATCGGGGAGTCAAATTTTGGGGTTCAAAGTACAGTGCTTCTAACCAATTTGGCACAAAACCTTCACCTTCTCCCACAGGTTTTTATAATATCATATGTGAAAGCTTTCAAATCTTTTCGTTAGGTAATCAAATGGAACTTGTAAATCACAGGTGTTGTAGTATCAAATATCAGTACTATACCTCTTAGAAGTATTTAAATTTGTTATCCTTAGTATTAAAATCACAATGTTGCGGATTATTCCAGAAAAATGGTTTGGAAACTGGCGTAACTGCTTATGCAGGCATACAAAGAGCAACTACGAAACCTTACTGAAATAGCAATATGTTTGTTAATTATGCGCACGAATCTCCACACTACAAAGTATGCAATATTTCAGATCATGAAGCATCATTGATGTTAACTGAATAAAGGCGCAAAAGCAATGATAAATTATAAAAACCTCATTCAATCCGTCTTTTTAGATGAACGTATCAAGAAATACCAATTAATTTCATTTTAAGAACAATTATAATCAATTGAATAAACTAAGTAATAACAATGTCAACCAAATTCATTCTCGGTGGTGCAGCAATTGCAGGTGCAACTTACTACGCCTATACCCATAACGAACCACAACGTCACCATCATGAAACCCCCATTCCAGTCTATGGGCGTACTAGAGAAGGAGAAATGTTAGGTCAGAGAACTGGTCGTAAGGTTGACGAGGCTGCTCTTTCTGCTAAGGATAAGTTAGATGAATTACAGAATCAAGCTTCAAGAACTTATGACAAAAACGCAGCCCGTCTTGAAAAGGAAAAGAAAGAATGGAAAAATTGGATGGATGCCAAATCGGAAGAAGTTAAGGATGTGGTTGATGACGCTAAAAATGCCGTTGATGAAAAGGCACAATCTGCAAAGGAATCTGTCCGCCAATTGGGTGAAGAAGTCAGAGACACTAATGTCGGTGCTTACAACACTGTGAAAGACACTGTGAACTCCAATTACAACGCTGTCAAACATTCTGTTGGTGATGCCACTGTCAAGGTTGGTGATGAATTATCTAGAGCTGGTGACAAGCTTCGGGTTTCTGCTGACGATGGTCATGCAACAGTCAAGAATCCCTCATCCAGTAAGCCTTGGTTAGGTATCAACACCGGTAACAAAGAGATGGACTTGGCTACAGAAGCTAAGGTCAACTTGGAAGGTTGGGGTGAAACAGCTTCCCAAAATGCCCGTGACTACTATGAATCTTTAAATGAGGATTCCAGCGCTACAGCTAAATCATGGTTATCTTGGGGAAGTGGTAAAAAGAAAGAGACCCAAGCCTCCATCGAACAAGCTTATGACAATTCCAAAAAGAGTTTGGAAGAAGCCACTAAGAAGTTTAACGAAACCAAGGACTCTTGGTTCTCTTTTGGTAAAGACAAGGACGCAGAGTATAGAAAGAAGCTTCACGATGAAGCTGAGCAACAGATGAAGGAAGCTCAAAAGGCCTTTGACGCTGCGGGGCAAAAGCTCAATCAATGGAAGGAACGTGCTAAGACAGGTTTGAACGATATCACCAAGGATACCAATACTGGATTCTACGACTGGTTGAGAGATGGTAAGTACGAGCCTGTCCCTGAACACAAGCGTATCTCTGAAGAAGAAATTGCTCGTAATGCTGGTAGAGCTTTGAGAGGATGGGGTGATTCTGCTGAACTGTTTGCAAAGGAGGAGATTGAAGAGGCTAAGTTACAATCTTCAAAAGCCCAAACCTCCTTGAACAATGAGTTAGACTCTTGGAGTAAATGGTTCAACAAGAAGTACGCCAATACTGCAGAAGGTGCTCAAGATTTCTTCAATGACGCCCAAACATCTTTGAAGGATGCTAAGAAGCAATTGGATGATAACACCAACCATTGGTACACATGGTACAACAGAAGGTCTAAGGAAGTTGAAGATGAGGCTAGAAGACAATACGAGGAAGCTGAAGTTCGTTTCAAAAAGGCTGAAGACAATTTAAACCACTGGGGCAAAGAACAAAGAATTAAGTTCTGGAGCTCTGCTGAAGACACAGTCAATTCCGCAAAGGAAGGTTTGGACCATCTACATAAAAACACTCAAAAGGGTCTTGACAAGGCTAGACACTGGGCTAACGACCGTAATCCAGAGGATTGAATTATATACTTCTCTTTTTTTTTCCACATTTTAACTTATAATGATTTGTATTCTGTTTTCCATTTTTTAAAATTTTTTAACACACTTTTATCATTTCATTTCATTTAACTGCACGTACTCTTTTTTCTATAAAATGTTCCCAAATAAAATTGAATTACATTATGTGTTTAGTAGACCCCTCATCTTGTAGTTTCGGGTATAGATTGTTGTTTAAATGTATAGAAACCTCGCGATTATTTTTTTGTGCCACTTAGTTGGTCAGGTGATTCGACCTTTGTCCTATTGACTACAGGCTGCAGCACTACAATTTAGTGTGGGGGCCACGTATCTGGCTTATGCGCCAGGATTCGGAATCAGTTACCTCCTATTCGCGGCTCTAAGATCCGTGCCACCAATTTAAACCGTTGCAGGATTATTATGACAATTTCATAATCCGCAACAAAAATAACGCAGTTTTTTGCTTAGTTCGGCAATAAGTGCGAACTACTATACTGCAAGCTTACGTCAGATATTATGTCAGATCTACCTACATTTGTGTATTTTCCAATATTTTAGTGTAGTTATTTGATGACCATTTTGGCACCGTTTGACTTTGGCCCTGGGTGAGCAGGTGACCAGTACGTTGGCCAACAGGTTAACTGTGTTTTAGTACATTTATCAAGTCTGGAAAATGTTAAGTGAATAAAACAAAAGGATGTGGGCAAAGCTCTTGAAAAGATTTCCTCTCCAACTATTAGCGTACACTTTGCTCTAGATAGCTTATTTTGTTAGAGACATAACTCTATCCAATTTCCCACTAATCTCTTTGGGCGATTGCCATCTCATTCTTCCCCTCCAATTTTTAGACACAGCAATTACTTACTGAACAAACACTGTAAATATTGACACACCCACACTTATATACATTTATATATACCACACAGTCAATTGATTCACAGCTTGGAAAAACTATAACAGCATTTTGTTCATCTAGGTTTTCTTTCTTATCTCACACCCTACTACAAACCTAATTTTTAATATTTTGAGCTATATACTCTAAACCCAGATCAGTCTTTTAGATCAGCAGCTTGTTAATCACAAACGTTTTTGGATCAAAGACGGTTCACGATTTGAGCAGATTAAATCTCACCTGGACATACATCCTATGTATTATAATCTTTAATAATTGCCTCATTCAACATGCCAAACCCCATAAAACCGAATAATAGCAATTCTTCTAACACGATAAACAAAGCCCCGCCCTTCCTGGAACTATCAAAGGATACGATAAAGAGGTTTGGATCCTCTGACTTGGATGTTGAAAATGTTCTTTCCGTATGGACTGGTCTTACCAAGTGCTCGGAATTTATCAAAGATGGCAAGAGGTTGGAGAATATGAGCTGGAGAATTGTTAATAGAAATATTATAAATAAGGATCTTGGGGAAAGAAAGCCCCAAAATAACAAATTGAAGGATGGCGATTTTATGAGTCTCCTTGCCATTGTTGCAGAACAGAATCTTCTGCCGAAACAGCAACAGTTGTTGACACAGAGGCCTCAACTATCTAAGAAGAAATCTTCAACTAAGAATCTGTCCAGAAGGCTCAACATATCAAACGAATCCTTGGAGAAGGCACTCGTCTCGAACAAGAAAGACACTTCATCACAAAACTTGAACAATCAAAAACCCAGCTTATTCCAAAGAAAGGTATCTTCTTCCAAATTGATACAACAACTATCAGTACCACCAAAGCCATCTGCTTATGAACAACAGCAGAATCTAATACATAAAAGCAAACAGAGTGAGTTTGATTTGGCAGGTCTTGAGCGCAATGCTGATTTATACGATCAGCCGAATCCAAAGTATGCCTTTGGTATCTATGATCACTCTGCTAATACCAACAACTCTCTTAATAATGATCTCACCAACTCTCCGAGAAATGAAAGGACAGATGACTCTGAACAGCCGCCGTCAAGATTGCCTAGAACAGATACTTCTACTTCTATTGTTCGTGGTTTCTCTACTAATACTGTCTCAGTGAAGAAACTTGAAACAGATCATAAAGATCAAGATTCTACAAGACGAACTTCTTCTGATTCGACCAAAGATTATGAGGCGCCCGTACCCACAAAGTCCATCTCCAACACTTCGTCACTTTTTGAGAACAACCACACTATTACAACCTCAGCAGGACTGTCTGCTGCCAATTCTACTTCATCATTGTTCCAACAACAAAGACACCCAATCACCAGCAACAACTCAAACACTTCCACTGCCTCTCTTTTCCATCAACCTCAGATTAGACCGCAAGAACCTCAGCCAGAGGCTGTTAGCCAGGCAGTGTCATTGTTTGCCAATAATAATCAACAGTATGATCATCAGCATCATCAATACAACAACAATAACGACAATAGTGAGCCTAAGAACCATTCTCATCATCATCACCACCACCACCATCATCATCATAAACACCATAGCAGGCACTCTTCAAACGCTCTCTCTGAGGAATTGACTGCCCCAGCGGCAAAAGTGCCAGAAAGAATGAAGTCGCCAATTTTCGAACAGGTTAATATTAGCCCAGACTTGAGGCCTCGTGTGAGACCAAAGAGAAATAACATTCTGAACAATTTCAATATGACATCATTGGCTCAACATGAGCAGAGCGAGAAGAATCAGTACTCCAATGGGAGAGACAGGAACATGTTCTTCATCGAATCATCGCCGTCTCCTACTGATTCTGTAGGTCAATACATTGACAATAGATTGCTGCCACAGATACAGAAAGAACAAAACTCAGTGACATCGAGTACCGCCAATACTATTGTGCAACAACCAGACCAAGCAGCTAAGGGGGAAATTGGCACCATACAAAATTTCCCATTAGCGAAGTCTGACAGCAAATCTTTGTTCTCTGGTGCCAAGTCGCAGCCGAGAAGAATGGATGATCTTGACTTTTCTTCTGATGACTCATCAATTTCTGACGAGTCCGATTGGTCGTCTATGAGTGATGGTGGTGAAAGTGATGTTGATGATCCACATGAAGTCAATGAACAATGGACCAGGACTGTGTTCAAGAGAGGCCAAACATTGCCGAAACCAGAAATTAAAAGATCTTTGCTATCAGGTTTGTTCTTGAATGAGATGCAAGATGATGTTGAAAGACCGCCAGTTTCAACCCACACTTCTCAGTCACGATTCAGATCATCTGTCAATCCAGGCCAATCTATTCTTTCCTCTTCAAACTCTTCAGCAAATCTTCACATTAAACATACCTTAAAAAGCAATGACGGCTCTACTTCTTCTATATCTCTTCATCGACCAGGTTCTGGTGAGCTTCATCAGGACACCGCTATGGTTTCGACTTCCCATGTCAATGTGGCTGGTCTGGTATCTGAGCCTCATCACGATCATCTTAAAGGCTTCAATGAGCAGGTTATCGAACGAAATCCTGGAAACGGTTCCACTGCTGCCGGGGCACCTGCTATTGATCAGTTGTCTACCTCTTTAAGCTCCATGTTGTCGAAATCTGCTTTGAATTTGTCTAATTACTTCAGCAAGCAAAGAAAGAGCTCGTTTAGTTCCATTCTCAGTGACCGTGCTAAAACGAAATACACTCATGAGTCAAGAGCTCCACCAACTGCTTCTACTTTGTTGCCCACTGCATTGGCCACTCATATGTTCTTGCCCAACGCTCATCAAAAGGCGAGATCTAGATTGGCTGCTGTTGTTGAGACGTCTTCCATCTCCAATGAAACTACGAGAAAGAATTCCACCAATATTGATGTTGATGATTTGAAAGTAATTATCACTGAAGAGCAAGTTGTTAGGTCCCATCCACCAACTCCAAAGGCTATTCCGAAGCAACAGAGTTTTTTTGCAATTGATGATGACGCTAATGTTCAAACCAACCGGGAGAATAAGAATAATTTCAATCTCTCCAGGAAACTTTCTCCTAAGACTACCAGAAGACAAATGTTAGCCACAGAATTATCAGATTCGATGAGAAAGTCGATCCTATGGGACAGAAAGAATCTCTATAAGACGGCCCCAACATCAACAGACTCAGTTAATAACATCAGCAATGATCAAGTGTATGATTCAGAGATCATTGAGTCTAATGGACAAACTACAGAAGCTATGAAATCCAATTATCCAAAAAATGATCAAAATCCTATAGACCCAAGAGACAAAAATAATGGTCCATCAAATACAAGCTCTGTAACTAAAAAAGACGATAGTAAGAACGAAGAGACTTCTATGAGGTTAAAGTACTCAGTAGATCCAGATTGGGAAGACGAGACTGATTTTCATACTAGAGGATGGTGATCAATTGACTACAATGGTTCAATAGCTCAATCACCTTTAATTTTGCATATTAATTTACTTAAGTTTACAATAGTTTAGCTAATTGAAGTAATATATAACTGATACATATATATAGAAGACATTAGTGTCTAATCCGAGATCTTGCTACAAAATCAAGATATAAGTTACATTCTTTGTTCGGATTTGCGGTCTATAAAAATTCGTTCATATATAGTATCGTACGTTCAATTACAGATCTTAAATGTAGATGATATCTTACAAATTACGAAAGAGATCACTATCATCTCATCATCTGAATAGCATATTCAGGTCACAACTTACAAGTGATTTCTCCTGCTAATAGGGTAAGGTTTTCTAACCAGAATAAGGGATACTTAGAAATATAAGGTCCTATTTAATAAGTTTGGGTTCCAGCCTAGCGATTCAAGAATCCCAGTAATATATCTATAGTATCTAGATATATCACTTTTGTATGTTATGCATTGAAATGAATGACAAATCTAGTAGTACCTTAATTACTAAAAGGAAATAAGAAATACCTGTTACCCGTGATATCCACAGTAATACTATCTTTTGTGGTCATATATTAATCATTAGATCATTCAACAACAACCAAGATATAAATGTATATATATATATATATATATATATACGAGCTTGTCTGTAGAACTTAAATCCTAAACTTTAAGCAACTGATCACATGTGTGTGAACATCACTCAAATTGCTCTTTACGATTAACGATATTCATATGTTGGTCTTGATCATGTCGTTGGTCTTTAATATCAAATGACCTGGCCAGCCCTAGACGAGCAGTTTAGCTATTTCGTTGGCCAGAGCCGCCTGCATCAGGCTTTTAGATAACCTATTATACGCTTCTTCCTTGGCAGATAAGTTTCTGGTGCTCCTTGTAGTCCTGAAAGAGTTATCTTATCCCCTCTGCGTGGCTTTAACAATAGCTCACTACTGAGACCTCCCTACAGCAGGCTGGTGCTTGTTTGACTTCATTTTCCCGATCGTTTGAAAGAGGAGTAGGCGAAGCGGTTAGGAGCGTTTGATTTTGGTGCGTTAATGTCTCTTATTGGCCAGAAACTAAATACAGGCATGAAGGTTTCAAATGTGCTAGTTGCAACACCCCAACTATCAAAAGATAACTAGTTATTCCAACAGTCATAGAATACTCTAAATTACTTGTATTAACACGAAATACTTCTTTACCAACTATACACTGACGACTAGGCACATCTTTAGCTACCAATAATTTTTGCCTGTTCTGCCTTTTTTTTAATTTACTCTGACTGTATATTACCTCTTTAGATTTACAAGTCGTTGACATTACTGATCAATCAATCAATCAATCAATCAATCAATCAACGATAGATAACCAAACCCATTAATCAATCCAAAGAATATATTGAAATTAATGGAAATATATCCAGAAGCCAATCTTCAGAAGAATATTATTAATCCAAGCACCAAATCAATACACATTAACTCTCAATAATGGAACAAAACGAAACAAATCAGTTAAATAAATTTAGATTCGGTTCCAATTCTAAGAACCAATCAACCCACCAATCTTCAAGAACTCAAACTGTTGATCTAACTACATCACAGAAGAACAGTAGTTCACCATCATCTACCGAAGGTTCTTTGAACATTGACACAACGGCCAACGATGATACGTACCCTCCAGAATCGTATTTCTCATCAGCTGCATCCTCCACAGTGCTTGATAATGGTCATTTCAGTAATGATAATACAAGAGCTATACATTCTTCTCCAGCAGAGTCTTCCCTGATCTTTGAAAGATCTGTGGAGGACCCAACCATTCTGAGCTCAAACAAATGTCCAAGATGTGAAAGGTCTCAATCCATTAGCTCTTTCGGTGACCCAAAGTTCAAACAATGTCGTCATCAGTCAATCACCAACCTTCCTTCCCATTTCTCATTGGAAAACTATGTATCTCCTTGTTTGGACGCCTCTACTGAGCTTTTGACAGACAAAAACACCAACTTAGACAATGTTGAAATGGTGTATTCCAGAAGACCTTCCACTGTTCTCTTAAGCGCCGCTTTAGGTCGCTCCAAGAGTGACTTGGCCTCCATGAATGGTTGTATTCCTGTCTATAGATCTCAATCATTAGCCAACATCAAAGAACCGTCTTCCCCTATTGCTTCCAACTCTGGTGATGTGAAGCCACCGTTGTTGAGTTTCTACTCTTACGCTGATATCATCAATAACGAAAACCCCAATCCAAGAAGACCTTCCATCACACAGTCTTTATCGTCCAGTTTCTTGAGATCCAACTCCATGTCCAGTGGTTCTAATATGGCTTCGCAGAGAACGCCACAGCACGCCGGTATCAAGTTCAACCAATCTCCATTTGGTAGAAACCCATCCATCTCTAGAGTCCCACCAATGACAACTACTAAGTTCCATTTGGACACCTCTCCAAACTCGTCTGACTCTGAATCAGACTATGTCTCATCCAAAACTTCTGCTAAGAAGGAAAGAACCCCATCTCGTCGCTCTATTCATAGAACACAATCCAATATTTCCACACATTCCAACTTCTCCAGAAACACGGGTATTTCTAGTTCATTTGTTCCTGAAGATGATGAAGAAGACGAATTCGTTGTCAGTTCTATAGGCGATCGTATCAGAAGCAATACTGGCGAAATCAGATCAAGACATAGTAGTATCATTGCCTAGGCCTGCTGTTATTGCCTATTGGTATTTGTTTTTATTCACTTCTTTGATTTTTTAATCCTCAGCTCGTTGCATTTTATCTCTGGCTGATTTTTTCTTCGATTGTTTATTTGTTTGTTTGTTTCTTTGTTTCTTTGTTTGTTAGCTTTTTTTTTTTATTTTTATGCTCTGTGTTATCAGTCGGGTCCCTTTATCGTCTTTATCTTTCTACTTTTGGTTTAGTGTTAATATGTGTTTAAGGTTTTATTTTATTACGTCTCTTAATATGTTTTTTTTTAGGAATCCATTACTGTAGAAATCACAAGAAACAACAATATGAACTATTACCTAAATAAATAAATAACTAAATACAATCCCTCCTACTATTCTGCCAAGTAGTTCTTTCTGTTAGCCGTTCTAACGAATCTTCTTAGTTGCCATTCAATGTCAGCATCCTTGTTATCCAAAGTACCCAATCTTAATTCGTATAATCTCATTTCAAATCTTGGACCAACTTCAGAGATTTCAACACTGTCCTTAGTCTTGACGTATACGTGTTGTCTGACACTAATAAAATCATCTTCATTCTTGAATGTTATCACTCTAGCACTGTCTCTCTTTGGACCAGCAGGAAACATGTTCTTCAGGATTGTTTCAACTCTTTTTCCTAATTTGGTGGTGAAGTTTTCAAAAATCAAATGTGGGAAGGCTTCACTTTGATTACCAACATTCAAAATATCATGTCTTAAAACAACGTTATGAAGTGTGAAGAAGGCTGTTGGACCATGTGGGAAATGAGAGATGGTCATCGAAGTTGGAACACCACGATGTTCATGTAATAGAACTAAGTCGGTTGTGTTTGAAGCTTGAGATGCAGAGACTAAGTTTGGCATAATATAGTTACCTCTGTTCAATCTGATGGAGTTTGGGAAAATTAATTTGACTTCTTTACAGAATTGCAATAATCTCGTACTTGGATCTCTGGATGTTGTGATCAAAATTTTGGCATCCTGAAGACCTGTGAGGGCCGAATATTCATCATCTATAGACTCTTGGATGGATTCATCGTATATGTAATCTTTTTGTAATTGAGAGTCCTCTGAAAGTTCCTTAGGTAAGGCCTTACCAGTAGCTAAGGACTGTTTGATAACTTGTCTCTTTTGCTGAAGTTGTGCCTCTTGTAGTTCAAGGGCCTTCTTGTATAAATATTCACGTCTTTCACGAGCTTGTCTTCTAATCATCCTGCAATGGTCTGTTTGGAATTTAATCAATGAATTACTAGCAACGGTATCTTCAAAAATAGTATTGAACAATATGTAAGTCTGAAAGCTGTATATAAACTCATCTCAAATTTTTTTATGATCGAATTTTTCTATGCAGGTATGAATTGTTGAATTCCGGTATATCACGTTTTAACCGGTTATATTCCACACTTGGCAGACTTCATAACCCAAAAGCATATTGCGGATGTACAGAAAGAACTAGG